>ARYC01019124.1:0-61956 GCA_000711775.1 Oxytricha trifallax | reverse complement strand
TCTTAAGCGTCATATCTTAGAGAAGCATTCTAACAAGCATAAGCTCTATGTTAAGCATGATAAGATAGATGGAAAATATTTTTGCCCTTATTGCAATAAGCAATATAATCATTCAAGGGATTTAAAAGTTCACCTTTAAAACCATCATGGCAAGAAGTTTGAAGTCATAGATCCTGAGACTGCTGAGGTCTTTCTTCAAAAATGAAAGTCAAGAGACCCTTTAGAATCTTTGGAACAAAGAGTTAAGAAAGTAAATAATCTTATTAAAGCAGTGAGAAACCTTCCAGCTTCTGAGATAGTGAAAATCACTTTGATGATACAAGGACTAAAGTTTCCAATTTTAAATGTTATTGACCTTAAAGAATGTAAGGAAAGTTATCTTATACTTGAGGACAAGTTTGAGAAAAAGGTCATTACTGATAAGCAGTTCGCATACAAGATTTCATTCAACTACTTTAAATGCGATGACAAGTATCAAATGGAATTTGTCAATGAGTACTAAGCTCTTACTAAAGCAAGGGATAGACAGTGCAGATTTATTATTAAGCTCGATGCAATACTGCTTGCTCAAGATCATGTTGCTTTTCGCCTCCCTCTATATTAAATGACTTTAAGAGACTACATTTAAGATTATAGAGTTCCTAAGTAGCTTCCTCTTATTCTTACAAATGTTTGCAAAGGCATAGAAGAGCTGCACACTTTAGTGTATGTTCATAGAGACTTGAAGCCTGAGAATATTATGCTTGACTTTTCACCTCTCAGAGTAGTAATAATTGATTTCAATATATCATAAAGAGTTGAAGCTTCAGGACTTGGTAATGTTTATGGTACTCCTGGATACTTTCCAGAAAGGGAGGACTGGAGAGTTGGTGATATTAAGTGGGATGTATGGGCTCTAGCAGCAATTATTGCTGAATGCGATATTCCAAGAAATGATTACTATAGCTGTAAGAGAGAGAAAGATTCAAAGCAGAGAATACAGCAATATCTAGACTAGAATAAGATAAAAGGTAAATTGAAAGATATGGTTGAGCAGATTATCTTAAGACCAAACCACAGAGCAGAGCAAACAATAGACTAAATTATCAACTGGATAGGATATATCAAATTTAGAGAATTAGCACATGATGCCAAGGTATAGTTTGAGTGAATAGTAAAAATAAAACCCCTCTAATACACACTACTATACATTACATTTAAACATTAAACCCCTACATAAACCCTATTAAAACCCTAATAAAGTATGCAATAATAGCCTACTTTTATCAATCAAAAACTCAATCAAGCTACTGAAAGGGTTTTGGGGTTTTGATTGTTAAAGATGGCCATACCGAATTTTATATCTAGTTCTCTGATCCAAATTGAATCAAAGTTGTGCAACCATTTATTGGTCCAAGCTGATTTATTAACGATTTATATTAATTAGATCTATTGAATAAGTATGGCTTTAAGAAAAAACTTTCTTTATAAAGCTGAGATAAAGACATCAAGATCAAGATACATACCACCGTAGTGATAAGAAGTATAGCCCTTGGTTATATCAATAGCCTTTCCGAAATTTCCCTCCTCGATATACTCATTGATTTTATCATGCACTAGCTTATCATAGGGGAGCTCCTTGAATTCCTTAACTATCATGCCATTGTCTTCGAACCAGTTGAATGTCTTTGGGGTGAGGGTCTTGTCGTTAGTCCAGATGATATGAGTCCATTTGTAACTCTCTGAATCAAGAATCTTGTTTGTGTCTAACATTCTATCGAAATAGGTTTAGTTTGGCAAGTATTCGAATATCTCATTAATACTTTATGATACTCTGAAAATAACTTTTCTATTGAATATCTTACTTATTACATGAAGTAAGATAAATAAAATATATGAGAATCTAAACTGGATTCCATGAAGAAGAAAGCCAAGCTCTATGAGTGAACATTTCAATCTTAGGTTTATCTGCGGTGGGATATATCTTTCTAAGCATAGCTTCTGTATCCAAAGCCTCCTCAAACTTATCTAACTTCACTCCATACTGCCTAATGAACATAGCCAAGAAATCGTCATGCAGCACCATAGTCTTGCCTAACCAACAGAAATCCAATATCAAATTAGATATCAAGTGAGTAAATGCTACTACCTTGTAGATTGGCTATATGTGTGGCAGCTCAATCAAGTCCTCAAGAGTTACCTGATTCATAGTTTTATCTTTTAAATCCAGTTTAATTTCGTCTTCCTTCAAAAATGGGTCCATGTCTAAGTCGACCAAGCCAGTGTGAGGCCCAGCTCCTTGTAATTTATTAATTTAAATTACTCATCTTTTCGTTCATTAGATTATAATTAGGAAATTAAAAACACATAAAGTAAATGTTGGCTGAGCAAGTAGCAATAAAACCACTGCAGCTGGCACTAGAGTTAGCTTCTTGACTCTTGATATAGCAGAAGTATTTACCATATTTTAAATATTTTCTGATTTTATTATCTATACTATTTGAATTTGAATATTTATCACAAAATTGAAATGATATTTTGCCATTATAATAATTGATAATATATCTACTTTTGGATATTAATTATAAATATTAATACTACATTATTTACATTAATTTGATGCTAATAGATATAGACACAAAGCTATAGTAAATATTATTGATGCAATATTAAATGTAAAATTTTTATTTACAATTGTAATCAGTTAAAATATACAAATAATGATCAAAAGTTTAATCAAACATTATTGCTGATAAATTAGAAAACTTTCTCGAAGTCCTTATATTTATTCACAATAATAATATTTTTTTATATTTCATATATAATATATAAATTAACATAATTATATTATGTAATATAAACATCCTTTCCCCTTTTTGTCTTATAATTATTTGTTTTACTAATTAAATTCTAAGATTTATTTTGCATGACATTGGAATAAATTTCCTAAGCATTCTTTCAAATATTATTTCACTCCAATCATTGTGCTCTTTCATCAATTATGTTGGATAGGGAATATGAAAATTGCTCGTAAAGTACAAAAACTATTGCGTAATTAGGCAATATACGCAGTAAATTTGTAAAGAAACCATTTTGTAAGGGTTATATTTAAAAGTAAAATTTAAAATATTAATTTTGGAAGTTAATCAAATTCTTAAATAAATCTATTAAAAATTCACCTCAATGACCAATATAAAAAGCAAAATAACCTTCTTTTTTAATGGAATTCATTAGTACATGCCTCAATTTATTTGAGTTTGCTTCTCCCTTTCTAGAGTCTTATTAACGAGCTCGAAGTACTTCATGGGGATATGTCAAAGCACTGGAACAGAATTTACTATTTATAAAAATAAAAAATACTAACGCATTAAATTTCTTAATCAGATTTTCCTTCAGACATCACGATTTATTTATTTTAGAATTTAGAAAGAATAGCACTAAGGAATACATATCTCTCACTCAAACGATCCCTTTCAGGTTAGAAAGTTCTCTTGAAATATAATTTGGTTTTTTCATAAGTGGGAAATAAATCAGTGCGTGACTAATCCCCAAAATAGAGGCAGTCAAACCTGAAAATAATGCTCTCGTTCCTTCCTATAATGAAAATTAATTATATAATATAACTTTATTCTTACTTCATGTCTGATTTTTATCATTGAGTGCAGCATATAATAATTTTAGTATACTACTGCATTTTAAACAAAAAGTTATGAAATGAATTATACCCTTGTAGACTCTTTCATAATGATCTTGACTTGCAGACCTGAACATTTCTGCTTGCATTCGAGTCCTCACCAGCCAAAATGGATTTGTGATTACATTACAGATAAGCCCACTAATTCCCGCGCTTAAAGAGTACAGCTTAAATGAGTCTTCATGCCAATCGTACTTATATATAACATAAAAATAATCATTACTATAAACTATAATTAATTTAAAAATAAATAAGCGAAAAAATCCATAAAAAACCTATCTCCTTTAAATTTATAAACTTTTTCTTGAAAAATAGCTTGTTATGTTCATAAAGCGGGAAATACAGAGTATGGAAAAGTGGAATGCAAAAAACTGAAATAGAATACTCTATAATCAAAATTTATCAGTCAGTGTTTATTCTGAAATTCAATTATTTATGACTTAAAATTTTTAATTTAATTCTTTAGCAAGAAAAGACAGATTAATTGTAAAAACTCGAAATATACACTCCCTCAGTACATAACTTCACTTTTGTGTGAATTAATAAACACGAATAATTTTAAGGATTATGTTTGTTAAATTTAGAACTTACCTCTATATAGACCCTTAAAACACTCATCTTGAATTATTTTTGCTAGCGAGAGTACGTTATATTTATGATGTTCCATTTATCCCTAAAATATATATATTGAATGTTAAAGTATGACATATGTAGCATTTATAGCAAGTCTTAATATATTTAGAGGTAGATGAATTAAGGTTTATTTGATAATTTTATATAACATACAAAAATCAATAACTCCTTTAATATATTGATAAAACTTTGAATGAGATAACTTACCTATATTCAAAGTCTTGTCTTAAGTACCTCTAGAGGGAAACAAACCGTTACTGATATAATACTGGCCCAATTGCTTGCCAGAAATCTCACTTTCGATGATATCTACTTTGGATGTGCAAGTTGTTAAGTTTATTGCTATATTCATATTGAATTTAGAATAAATTATGTTTTATTAATTTTTATTTAGATGTTTCTATTTTCTTGTAACTTTAATCATAAAAAATAATAAAGAATTGCTTAATAACATAATGATTACCAATCTCACAATTATTTATTACATTTTATAAGAAAATAATTAATTTATACTATGATTTTGGAATATTAAAGTTTGATCTGACTGCTGTATTGGTTTGTCAGAGATCTGTAATACACTTTTAATTTGATCTTTCATATTTATATAAATTTTATAATACCATGAATCGCCTAATTTTATTTATTTGCTTTTATCTCTAATTCACTTATTAATAATTAAGAGTACATTATTTATTAAATAGTTTTAATCAATAAGATTTTGATGATTATATATATATATATATATATATATATATTAATTTAAATTTGTATAGTCTATATAAATATAATAATAATTAATGATAAATTTCTAAAACATTGCAAACTCATGCTGTTTAGGAGTTATTATTCTGATACATCAGATAATGATAAAAAATATGATATATTAATGTATCTTTTAACAAATTAAAATTAATTTTGAGCTTCATAAATTAAGAAATTAATAATGATTCATGAGGTTTAAGCAACAACTTCTATGCGCTTGAATTTAACATAAATAAACAATCAAGTTTAGTAAAATATCGGTGTCTAAAAGCTAATAACTTAATTGTTAGACAATTAACTGCCTTTTGCTTAAGAAATACATTTGTTTGATCTACATCTTACTATTTCATTAATTATCTTTCAATAATTTAAGATTTAAAACTTCTATTATCAAGAGAGTTCTGTAAATAAATATATGATTTTTATTTTTTTATTTTCAGAATAATTTGATATTTCAAATACAAGGATTAAATTCTCTCATAAAAATACAGCTTGGGATAAATTTGAAGTAGTGGGAGATCATTCATCGAATAGTCTGAGACTGAGGACACAGGGGTTTGAGAAAGTGAGTTTGTTTATCGATCACGATGTTAGATATGGAAAAGATTGGGTGCTCACGGATGGCACTCATGAGATAAATTTGATAAGGATTTTCAAAAAGCTATATATAAACAATATTCTTAAAATTATGATTTGAGCCAGTATTACTTAATATAAATGTATTAAGATAGAATTCACAGGGTTAGACTTGATGTTGAATCAAAACCCCAATACCCTTTCAGTAGTTTGATTGAGTTTTTGATTGATAAAAGTAGACTATTAGTGCATACTTTATTAGGGATTTAATAGGGTTTATGTAGGGGTTTAATGTTTAAATATTAGTAATTTAAGTTTGAAGTGAGTATATAGATATATTGTTTAAGTTGCGTTATGGGTGCGATGATTATAGTGATCAACTCAAACCTATTCTAAATTACACATCTAAAGCAAGGCTACTCCATTAATCTCCTGCTACTGTGAGGTCTCACTGTCTTTTAGCATTCAATTTAAAGAGATAGCATCTTAATTCTAAGCCTAAAAGACCTCTAAAATTTTAGCAGCATCATATTGATTATCTCATTAATGATAAGACTCTTAAATACTGGACTCATTTCTCTCTGGCCTTGAGAGCTGTAATGTTTCATCGCCAATTTCCTGAGCTACACATCTCTGCAATATCCATAGCTAATATCTATAAAAAGAACGGAATATCCTACAAGACAGTCAATAAAATTAAGAGAGTGATTGACTTTAATGTTCCATTTTATAAGGATAATTTAAATTATATATTCGATTAAATGCAGAGAGCTTTTACAAATAACATTAAGTTCATACATGCAGATGAGGCAGTATTCACGTTTAATACCTTCATATCAAGGTCATGGTATAAAAGATACAGCAACATTGAAGTATATTATTAAAAGGTTAAGGTTCAAAATCATGCTATACTTGGTGGAATAAGCGAAGATAGTGGGCTTGAGACTTATGTTATCCACCCTCGCTCAATAAAGACCGAATAATATATTAACTTCTTGTAATAACTCAGAGACAAGTACGCGGTTTAAGAGATTATTCTGTTTGTAAATAACTTGTCAGCTCATTAAAACTAAAGACACAAAGAAGGAATATGAAAGACTAAACATAACACCTGTATTTAATGTTCCATACAGTCCTCAGTTCAATGGAATTGATTTATATTTGGGATTATTGAAAGGCCACTACAAGAAACTTCTACTCTATCACTTGATGCACGATCTAAAAATAGATACAGTAGATTTTATTAAGAGTGCTGCTAAGAGTGTCAGCGATGATAAAGCTTAAGTATGTGCAAGAGAAGAGAGATTTTGTGTTTTATAAATAAGTTTTAGATTTAAACGAATGAATAAGTTCACTTATTAAATTTGCCCGTAAAGGGATTTGGCTTCTCTTTCTTTTCTTTCTCCTAAGGCTTGCTTGGGCCCATGTTTCTTCTCTTAGTGCCAGCTCCTGCATCTATGCTCATCTCGTCTGGCTTTTAAAAATCTTTGTAGAGTCTCTTGCTCAATTCATGCTTTACCTGTGATTTTCTCTCTGTTCAATTTGCTGCGCTCTTTCATCAAGTAAATAGCAGTGCCAGGTTCTTCTATAAAGTTAAAAGACTAAGCTTACTAGAGATGAATGAATGCTTCTTTAGTTCCTACAGCCAACTGTCGCTGATTAATATTCCCTCCTTCTCTTTTTCTTCAGGAGAGATGCTATAGCGTTTCTTGTGAGCTTCTTAAATAACTTCATTTAAGTACTCAGGTTTAAGAGTTCCAAGGACACCAAAGAAGAAGTTTCTCTCTGGCAACTTATTAGAGAGTTGCAGCTTTGATGGAAGGTAGAGAGCATCATCTGGATCACTCATAGCATCATCATAGAGGTTTGTTACTGAGATTTCAGGGTAGTTAGGTATCTCGATCATTCTGATTTCATTAGACTTAAAAGCTTTTTTCTCTTCACTTAGCAATGCTTTTAAGAATGATATTTTTGTTCCCTCCTGTGTTGGTAAGAACAATCCAACTATAAATGATTTATTAATCTTACTTAAGAACTTACCTTGCTATACCAAATATATATAGAGGTCCTCTTTACTTCGGAATTTTCCCATTAAATCTTGAGATTAAATTCTCTTCATTGCATCATTCATAGATTCCATCTTGCTTCAAGTTTCTATAAATGTTTATGAAATTTAAAATTATGGATATCCATTCTAAGTTTATTAAAATCTTACTACTAAATAGGGAGGATTTACTGGAGGTCAACCTTGAAAAGATATGCTGAGAAGGATTGAAAAACTTGCTCCAAGTTTCACTGATTGATTTCCATTTTTATCAATCTATCTCCATTAAATTGCTCCTAATAATGTTTAATTATTTTAGGAGTTCCTCCAAATTAAGTTCAAACTTTATTAGGAGTTAAATTTTATGGTTAAAACTTAATTAGGAGCATATTAATTCAAAAATGTTTAATAACTTTACCTCCAAATTAAGTTCAAACTTGATTTGGAGGACCTCCTAGAGAAACAAAACTTCATTAGGAGTATTTTAATTTACTAAAATGTATAAAATTCTCATAAAATATGCCAACTTACAGTCTTTTATGGTTGTTTAATTTTCTTACCTCTTAGCCAAGAATCTACCAGAGTGTCTTATACTCGACTATTAAAGTTTATCAAGGTATATTTTAACATTATTATAATAAAATATTTCAGCAAACTAAAATGAGCGCTAACCTTCTGAGAAGAGCGGCATTACTTGGGTAAAATTAATCAAAATTATCATTCCAGCAACCAATAAAAGTAGAGACCAGAGACGCTTGTACTCAGTGGGAGCCTACTTATGACAACTTTGACCAGTCTAGCTTTGAGATTTAAATATAAGTTAAGTAGGAGTTTATCATAGTAGCTTTGCAGATTGAGGAGGAGGCTAAACAACCAGTTATAGAGCATTAATAAATACCAGCCAAAGTTGATATTAATGCAAAGAATGCAATAAAGTTTTCCCTTACAAGTCAACTTATAAGAGACACTTGAGAGATATACACAACGATATGCCAAGGTTATATCTCAAGCATTAAAAGAAAGATGGGAAGTATGTCTTTGAGTTCTGTGAGAAGCCATATTCTCATACTAGAGACCTAAGTGCACTTAAAGAAAAAGCACAATCAAAGTTTTGTCTTTATTCATGACCCTACAGGGAATAGATTCCTCTAAAAGAGAAGATCAAGAAACCCAGTGGAGTCTCTTAGAGTTGAAGTCTAGAAGTAAGTTAAAATGAAGAAAGCAGTCAAGAAATTCCAGTCTCTGTGATCAATAAAATCATGGTTAAAATTGAGGCTATGAAGATTCCAAAATCATAAATTATTGACATAGATTCTTGCATAGAAAGCTACCTCACTCTTGAAGAAAAATAGAGAAGAGAGTCATTACAGATGACTAATATGCTTACAAGATATATCCTTTCAATAACTTCTTGCTGATGACAAGTTCCAAATGGAATTTGCTAATGAGTATTATACTCTTTAAAAGGACAAGTTAAATGAGTGCAGGCATATCATCTAGCTTGATGCTATTTTACTTGGTAAAGATAATGTAGCCTTCAGGCTTCCTTTACTTGAAATGACTTACAGAGAATTCTTATTTGAAAATAGATGTCAGAGATAAATTAGCTAGATAGTATAGCAGATAGTTGAGGGGATTGAAGAGCTTCATAAGCTAGGTTATGTTCATAGAGACTTAAAGCCAGAGAGCATCATGATGAACTTTTAGCCTCTTAGAGTTTATATATTGACTTAAACAGAGCTCAAAGAGTACAAGCCTCTGCACAAGGAAATATATACGGCACTCCTGGATATTTCCCAGAGAGAGAGAGCATTGGAGAGATGGAGACACTTAATGGGATATCTGGGCTCTAGCAGTAATAATAGAGAGCGACATGCCAAGAAACGATTACTTTAGCTGCAGGGGTGAGAGAGATTCTAAGCAGAGAATCAAACAATATCTCGATAAAAATAAAATAAATGGAGGTCTCAGAGAACTTGCATACTCAACTATTATCAAGCCAAGCTAAGAGAATTAACAAACAATAGAAACAATCAAACATCAACTTAGAAAGATAAAATTCAGAGAACTGCCACATGACTCTAAGCTTATGTTTGTGTGAAATATTTTAAAAACTCGCTTGTTATACTCACTTAAATTACTAATATTTAAACATTAAACCCCTACATAAACCCTATTAAAACCCTAATAAAGTATGCACTAATAGTCTACTTTTATCAATCAAAAACTCAATCAAACTACTGAAAGGGTTTGGGGTTTTGAATGTAAGTTCAGGATAGAAATTCAAAAACGGGTCTCACTCTGGGGAATTAGATTTGAGAATCTAGGGTGCTGATTTAGTCACTGAGGACTACGAAATTAGTCAAGTAGCCACGAATAAGTTAGTCAGTGAATTCATCAGACTCATGTTTGTTGCTGCTATTCAATTAAAATTTAATATTGGGTTTAATAAAATTTTAGCTTTGTTGGTATTCAATTATTTTTAAAATATGGCTTTTATAAGTTATAATTATGGGCTATTTCCATTTATAAGTTATACTTTATCAAATTTATTAGATTGGGACTTTTTTATTTGTAATAAAATCTATTTTTATTGATTTTTGATTTTTATCACAAAATTTTACATTATCCTGTGTATTTAAATTTTATAATGAGTTTACACTCTCTTGATAATAATTGTAGTATATAAGTTAAAGAGAGTTTTGACTCTGGGGGTTAAGATTGAACTAGCGAGAAACCTTGAAATTATAATGACTATGGCTAAAATGACAGGTTACTAAGCTCAACCGGTAACTATCCCCACCTCTGACATCATGAATTTGAGATTCCCAATCAAACCCGGTAAAGTCACCAGAGACCTTGATGTCTTCATCCCTAACATATATCATCATAAATTATATATATAATTTTAAAGCAATTAATTTTTATTAAAGATGCAATCTGAATAATTACATACTCTGCAAGGATATTACATTTGGAAGAGACTACGTATTAATTGGAGATTAAATAAAAATCAAAGATAATTTTACTGAGTATAGTCCTTTCCTATACGTAAATTCAAATACTTCACTTGATTTTGTTATAAAAAAATAAGTAGTTTTATAATTATTATTTCTAAATATTAAAATAAAAGAGTAAAATGTTAAATTTTATAATATTTTAATTATAACTCTATCGCTTCGTAGTTGCTTAGTGTTTAAAATAAATAAAGAACTCAAATTATGATTGGAATATTAAATAAATTATTTTATAAATTTATATATATAATTTAAAGAAATTTACTGCAAAATATATTTATTTGAATGGGAAGTTAATGATGGGTTTGATTAATACATGAGTGGTGCCACCTGGTATCACTTGATTCCAAATATCTTCAAATCAGTCAAATAATATGAAATGCGATACCTACTCAAGCCAACTGCCTTTAATGACTAATAAATGGCTTAATCTAATTCTTCAAAGCAGCAACTCTATAGAATCAATTTGTATAATTTTTCAAAAATAATTGTGGATTTTATATTTTTTGATTTGAGAATAATTTAATTGATTTTTTAAAAAATTAAATATTAATCTTTTATAGTTTAATAAAGAATCAATGCAAGTGCAAATATTGAACATTAAGTTTTTAATAGCAACAGAGCGAAAGCTAATCTGTAGCCAAAAGACTCAGATTTTAAATCAGTCTATGAAGAAACTATAAACTTAGTAAGTAATAAGTATATTTATAAGTATATTTATAAAATTAATGTAAAAATTTATTAGTAAATTTATGTTTAATTATTAATTTTAATGTATTAATTTAGTTTATCATGGTAGTGTGATATATCAATAGGATTAAATTTAATCATAAACCTTACACTTTGCGACCCTAACAAACTATCAAGTTATTAAGAACAGTCTTAATAACTCTGCTGATAAAGATAATAAATTATGTTATACAAAGTAAAAGTATTTTAGAAAATATAGCAAAAATTAAAACTATACAATAATTTTATGAATATAATGCTGATTTGAAGTAGCAAATTGTTCGATATGAAGACATGGCTAATTTAATAAGAATTATTGGTTAATTATCACTATATATGGAAGGAGTAGCTGCAGCACCTCTATACATGTTATCTTACTTAAAAGAGATTATAATATTTATAATTATTACCATGTATAATTACAAAATTATATTTTATTAATAAACAATCATATAAGACCATGAAAATATATATATTATATTAATATTTAGTAGAATCCAGAAATACATATCACTTGTAGGAAATAAAGATGAGATGATTTTGTTTTTCAATTCAAACTTTGATCCAAATGTCATTAAAGAAAAAGAATTTGGGATAAAACTCAGTGAAATAAATCAACTTAAATTACAAAGATAGAGACTATTACAAAGTGAAGAGGATTTTATGATGAAGAGACTGTGTCTTATGAAAATGAGAAGGATATTTAATCAACTCATGGTTTCAGTGATTTTAATCCAAACCTAGTTATAAAATGATGAAAATACTATAAGACTTTCCGTATTGTATGATTAATCTTTTTAGTATTTTTTATATTTATTGAGTCTAGCAATCAATAGAATTCTTCAGAGATAAAATCGTCTAGACTCTTAGTAAAACCTCAAAACAAATATAACCAGATAGCACTAAAATGCCCCTAAAATCTCATAGATTAACATACCAAAAAGTAATCATAGATTCAGATAGTGATCCCTCTGACTGGCTAGAGAGAGCCTATCTCTGCTCTTAATCTCTGAATAAGCACTATGATTCTAGCTTTTATTTCTGGGGTGCGCATTCGTGGTCAGTTATGAACATTAGAGCCTCTCATCTCAGAGTTCTTAACTATCAGCCTAAGAAGTCAAGTTTAAAATTTATGGGTTTTTTATAGCTATTATTTATTACGTAAAAATTCACTTTATTTTCATTCTTATTTTTTTATATATAATTTATGATGTAAAAAATATCAATTGTAAAGTTCAGCTGAGGATAATGATGATTTCAAGATGACAACTCTAAAGCAAGACTACGATGCTTTTATCAAAAGAAAATTATAAACCCAATTGACATCTTTGAGACTGCTAAAATCCAAAAATACCAGACAGAAGATCTCTACAAGACACTTGATCCCATTACAAATTTGAAGAAGTCTGATGAATTGCTATTCGCTCACAGAAACCTGTGGTGGTGGGTGAGCTTAAGCGGCACTGACGACCTTGACTGGGCGATTATGCTGCTAGTTGACAGTTCATTCATGCTTCCAGAGAAAGATTAGTTGAAATATTTCGATTCAAAAGAGGGCAAATACTTTGAAATGGGAATTAGGCAACTTCAACAAAAAATTGGCGATCTGTACACTGATGAGCATGGACTGGTGTTCTGGAATATGAATAGAGATGGAAGGAAGTACTATGCTTAAATCTCAACTAACTTAGATATCATTGCATAATTAAGAATTTTTTATATTATGATGTTTGTTTAACTATACTGATAGGGAGGGTATTAAGATTATTCTTATCAATCTATATACTTTTTTACTTTAAGAATGCACCAATTAACCAAGGATAAAAAATACATGGACAAAGCACTCTAGAAATACAATTTCGTACTCACTATTAACACAAAACTATTCACAAAAGAAGGCATGTTAATGGACGGATATGATGCCCACCGAGGTGTTGATTACAGAGTTTATTCCTACAACCAAGGCGTCTGGATTAAAATTCACGAATTACTGTATATAATTACAAATAACAAGACTTATCTGGATAAGGGTCTAGATTTTTCAATGAAAAGCATGAAATATCTCAGTGATGAGCAGGGTATAATGCAGGAACGCAGTATTCCAAATGTTATGGAGAGATTACCTATTTTCAAGGGTTTTACAATTATATAACTTTTATTGATATTTCTTGTTTTTATTTAATTTTATTCAATATTAATTAATCTCTCAATAAGTTAAGATAGAGGTTGTGGATAAAAAAGTTTGATATATTTTTGAAGGGTCTCTTCATGAGATATTTAAGTGATATAGCCCTAACATCGTACAACATAGCAAAACACAGACAACCAAAAATCCTAGAAATAAGAGATTGCACAGTTACCAATGCAGAAACAGTCTAGGCTCTCCACAGGGACAAGTAATATAAGATAAGCTAAGATTATAAAAAAATAATCTTTATAATTTGAACATATTATCAATAATCCTGTTGATATTAAACCTTAACATAAACAAAAGAAAAATATTTTTTATATTCTAGATTGGATAGATTGCAGTGAAGAATCACTGAGATATAAAGGTAATTTTGATTCTGAAAGTCAAGCATCTGGTATTGATTTAATGATTGCTGCTTTGCTAGTATCAGAATTAGAATGATCTTACCTTTGTAAGAATACATTCGAAAATGGGAAATTAATATAAATTAAATTAATTATAAATCAAACATTGGCAGTTAAAGTTGACCAATTCAAACGATCTTGGGCTCATTCGATAATGTATTCAAAATTGGCTGGATTTTGTTATTGGCTGTACTATTTATCTCATCCCTGGAGCGAGAAAGCTCGATTTTAATGTGAGGGCATAATTTAAAGAATTCAGAGGCATTTAATTAAAGTCGAGTTATGTCGCTTTAGGAATGCGATAAAATATTACCTCCAATAATAAAGTCCAGCTAATTTTGAATTCTCTATCGAATGAGCCCAAGATCGTTTAAATTAACAAACTTTAACTGACAAAATTTTGATTTATAATTAATTTAATTTAAATTAATTTCCCAATTTCGAATGTATTCTTACAATAGTAAATAAAATCATAAGAAAATATATCAAATAAAATTGAAGAAACGCTGATTTCTTCGATTATTTATTTCTTAAAATAATTCGAATATACAATTCTATAAGTTTGTTTTTTAATACAATTAAAAATTGCATTAATTATTTAAATCAAGTTTTATATTTTAGTTTTAACTCTTTTTCTAATACTAATTTTTACTTAAACAACTTATTAAAATCACTGCATGAATTTCTAACCATATGTAAAGTTCTATTTCGTTGTCTTATCCTTGATTATAATAATATATGCTATGATAAATTACTTGCCATATATTATATAATAATTATAGATCCCTTACTTGAAAAATCTCTCTGTATTGTTTCCACTCTCCCATATAATAGTACTTATCGAATCAGAGGTAATCGCTTAGATCTCTGTTATTGTAAGGTCTAAGGTAACTTATAAGTGCACCTTCTTTCTTTTTTGGGACTAGTATTGGTTCGTCTGCTTCTCTGTAAAGTGTAGTAAGTGGTATAATAAAATCACTCAATCAAGTTTTTATTTAGTTTGACAATAACCTAGGAGCTTCAGAGTAATCTCTGATTCTAAGTGCAAACTTCTCCATGGTAAGTTCTGGTTCATAAACCCCAGTAATCCCATCTATATTAATGAGCAGCGAGAATGTCTTAAAAGGTATCTAGTAAGTCTCAGATCTCATATTCTTCATTTTAATGAGATAGTTCACATCGAAGTAGTGATCTGGAACCATGTAGTCCCAAGAAGCCAATTCTCTGAAGGACATGACTAATTCGGCTTCTTTTGCTGCGATTTAATAACGTACTTTGTCTATCTTTTTCTCGAGATCCTGAATTACTGTCAGTTTAGAGTTGTCTGTGCCCATACTGGCATAGGTTGTCGTGTTTTGGAAATTGGTGGAAGTGCCGTCTTGATTGAAACCAGCTTGTCGCTTTTTTACTTCCATATCATCCAAGAGTTTGAAAAATTCAGCTAATAATTTTTATAAATTATAATGAAGTCAATCTTTTATTAATTTTTGTCTGAATCATAATAATTTATTTCAATAAACTCTGAAATACTTTAAAATAAAAGCATAAACAGCGAATATAATTAAGATGAGTTTTTAAAATTGCTTAATACCTAATATGTTTATATACATTAATTTTTATTAATTTAACTCAAATTAAAATATATTTTTTTGTTTTTATCAGCTTTAAAAATGATAAAATCAAAATATAGAGATAATTAAAACTTTATAAAAATTGATTCAAATAAAATCACCAGAGAGTTGATTTTTAAAATTAATAAATTGTAACTTTTTAATGAAACATATTTCACAATTTTTATATTTATATGTAAATATAAAACATTATATTAGAATCATTATTTGTAAAACTTATATTTATTTTTGCTAAGTCCAACTAGTTTGCTTTCCATAGCTCTCAGCTCTTCTACAATTCTAAACGGTTCATTGATTCCATATAAGAAATACTCCATCTTAACGAATTAAATTTTTTCCTACTTGCTATTCTCCGCCTTCTCAAACCTTTTGAGGTAGTCATGAACCAGTTTAATTGAGTAAGGCCCGTATCTCACTTTATCCGACTGACTCAACAATGCCAGGAAGCCTTCGCCAGCTGAGTCGTTGTGGCCTCTGCATTCTACGAATTTCTTGAGGAGAAGCCTTTATTTAGCTTCATAGACTCTTTAATGGATGTTACACTAAATTTCAATCAGTTTCTCTATGGACATGGTAGTCCTCATCAGTCTGTGATAATCGTATAACTCAAAAATAAAACATGAAGAGTGTTTTTTAGTGAATTCCATTGTATTTCCTTTGATCCAATCTCTGAATCTGCTTGACAAGCTTCTCGTGTTTCTCTCTCATACCTCTTTCAAACTCACTCTCCTCCTCTTTATTCAACTTAGCCATATCAAGTGCATAGTTATACTCATCTTCCCCGTAGTTTTCTTTGATGCTTCTCACTATAATATCCAGTATCTAGTCGTAGTCTCTCTCAGGGTCTACTCCCTCGGGGTGTTTCTGAATAGATTGGCGTTCTAAGTCCTCAAAAAATTCAGTGCGGCGCTCGACCTTCCTGTACCAGAAAATGAAAAGATAGAGGATTGAGGCGATTAATTGGTATCTAGTGCGGATTGCCATTTCTACACCCACTACTGCAACGTCTTTATATACTGAGAATTTTCACCTTAAAATAGTTTAATATATATTATACTATATTTCAATAATATTAATTGAATTAATTATCAGTTATTAATAATTTTTGGTCTTGAAGTGGATCTCTGACTACATTTTAAATATAATCATAATTATATAAAATGTTTGTTTGAATTTTCCTTGTTGATAATCAGTGATTTCTTGCCATCCTCAGTCTTTATATCGCCCATCTGTTTGCTCTTATCCAGTTTTCTTCACATTAGCAACATGCAGAGTATGTAACACACTTTATTTAAGTCTTAATCTATTAGATAATTGTTAAAATTTTGAATATTTTAGTTTGTTTATAATAATTTTACACACTTTGTACTTCACGACTTCTGAGGTTTTCACTATCTGCATTTATAAGATCTTCCTTCAAATGTGTGAAGAATTTTTCCTTATTTCTGCGATCCAATGCCTCTGGAATCAAGAATATAAAATATATCTCTCATTTATAAATAGAACAGAGAAATCAATCTATATATTTAACTATAAAATTATTATTATGCAAAGAACTTGATCTTTTCTGAGATTCTTAAATTAGTTTCAGTTATTCTGTCAGGTTTTAAGGCCAGCATACCTGGTTATCTCGAGTACTTAAATGTGAAAGACCCCAAAATATCAGATTAATAATCATAAAATGTATAAATGCATTTATTTGGAAATATGAGCTAGCTTGCTTTCAAAAATTTCCTAGTCAATTGCATTAAGGTAGTATCCCCAACCATTCTTGAAAGTCTTAAGTATCTTTTCATACCTCAATTTTTCTTATTGATAGTAATCATTTGGATCTGCACATTGCCCTTTCAGCTCGAATTTTAATTTACCTGCTCCTGTAACTTGATCTTTATTTGGCATTATTTTCATAATTAAATATTATTGCAGAGTAAATAATTTGATTATATACATAATAAGTGACTTTATTACTATATTTGATATTATAATAAATTGATAGAATTATAAATAAAAATAAAGAAGACTTTTTCAAGATCTTTGACAGTTGAGCAAATCCTCACTCCCCAGATATAAGGTGGCAGAGACTGCTATTAATCTTCAGTGAGAAACTGCCAACTAATTTTGACTTAATTTTATTTTTAAATTCAAATATGGTCTTAGTGCTGATTGCTCAAATCCTCAATGAATGATTTCCTCATATATTCCTCAACTTCATAAACTCTGTTAATGCAATCATTTTTAGTGGGTTTTGTAATTAATGGGCGTATTTTGAATCTGTAAAAATCAGGGCAGATATATTTAACCATTTTAGTTAAAATAAAGTAAAAATGATGGGCAAATCTATGCTAATTATATAAGTTTTATTAATTGTTTCAGATGTTATAGAACCTCTTATTGACTTCATTATAGTAAAAGTTCTATGCTTAAAACTTTGTACCTACCTTCAAGTTATTAAGATTGACTTTATCTGCCTCGTTAGCCTCACTGTAGTAATCCCCTCTTTACGGTTATCTTTAAAATCTAATTTCATAGAGACCATGAGACTCAGACTCAACCAGGAAATGAATTACGTGGTTTCCCTTAGGGTTTTAAAATAACTGGAAAACTTAGTGAATTTTATCTGTTTGGGAGTAACTGTTCAGTTCGTCTTCAGTGAGCCCGTTTACAATTTTACCTTCTTTATCGAAGATTAGAGATTTTATCTCATCTCCAATTGTTGATATTAGGGCGTTATTTAACACTTCAAACTTTTCATTTATAATTAAACTAGGTAAATTAGAATATTATTTTTAGGTATCTTGAAGAATTAACAAAACTATATAACTTAAATTGGAATAAATCATTTTATATTAAATATAATTATAGTATAAACTTTTCAGCTTGCTTCAATCTATCTTGATAGTCCTGTCCGGTGACCTCTGCATAACTTATTGGATAAATCATTTTCAAACCCTCCTCAAACATAAGTGGAGTGTCCATGAAGATAAACAGGAGAGGGAATTAGTTCACTCTGAATGGCGTGGTCTTCAGTTTCATTTTGAAAAGGTCAGTGTATTCAACCTGGGAGTCTTTGTAGAGTTGACGAATTTCTCTGTCCCCAGCTATCTTGCAAATGTGGAACACGTGTACTTAGGTGTCTGATAATAAATCATGAGGGAGATATATATCAATTAATTGCTTTTACTTATATATTTTGAATATAATTTTAAAATATGATAAATTAACTTTGAAAGTTCTTTAAGATTATTTTATTATTTATATCAATTTAATTAATTCCTCTTCTCTTTTATAAATCAGTCAATCTATTAGTCTAGTTCCCATAAGTTTTAAGCAATCTCTCGTTATAATTCATAGTCTGCATTCTTTAAAACTCAGACATTCCAGTCTATCCCATACCCATGCTTTTATCTTTCAATGATTCAGCCAGTGCTTATTCCTTAGTCAAAGTCTCCCTCAACTTATAAGTGTAATCTTTATACTCTCCTGAAAGTTTTTCATCGAAAATCTTCTCAACATCCTCTGGTCTTATGTGCAGTAATTTATGTTTAATTATTCTGAAACCCATTCTTTCCAGCAGTCTATTGGCTTACTCGAAGAAAACATTATACAGTAGATTGAGTATGATAACACTTTTCTCGATTGTAGCCACTCTAGGCATTAAAATACACATTTACTTTTGAGCATCTTATAGAGAAGGGATGCTAGTGCAGCAACATTAAAGAATCTCTGATATAGATTTAATTCTCTGCGGATTTAATCGATTCTATAGAAGTACAACTGATTTTCCAAGCGATTAGCTTAGCTTTCTTTTGTTGTTTAGAAAAGTTTCTTATACTTTTCTAGTTTTGTTTGCCCTACTATGAAATCTTCGAGATCTATGAATTCAGAGAAGGATGTGAAGGGTGTGGTCTCAAACATACCATTTATTGAATCTACGCTTTACCTCACACTACTTTGATCTTCGAATAATTTTGGGATGCGTCTTCTGCCAAATGGTTTGCATCCATCTACTATGCTTTGCAAATCTTCAACTGCAGTTTAATGATATTGAATTATTTGTCACCAATCATAAATTAATATCAATTCATGATAATTTAATAAGCACCTTACTTACTGACTCCTATAATTTCACAGTCACCATCCATCATTAAGTTATAGTATATTTCAGCTTGATCTTTAGTAACTTTTTCCACTTCAGCCAGATACATTGCCTCAGATTTCAAGAGCATTCTTACTTTTCGCTTGATAATTCACAATTAAATTTAAAATCCTTTAAAATAGCTTAATTATAATTTTCATATTGAATGGTGAAATCGTTAACTTTAAGCATCTATATGAACTGCTCATTAAGCCCATTTTTAACAATGATTGGCCTCATAACGAGTACACTGTAGTTTTATTTAGAGAGTTCGGGGAAGAACATATCACTTAATCTTGTGTAACTCACATAGTTGTTGTAGTTTGATAATTTCAAATCTAGGGCATTGGGTAGGATTAGATTACTCAGTTCTGTCTTTGCAATCGCATTTAAAAAACTGTAAATAATTGACACTTTTATTTAATGTTGTTTATTGAAAATAAAAATAGTTTATATAGGGTGATGTAGTCACCCTATATAAATCTTATATAAAATTAATTTTTCTATATCTGACATTTAAAATCCAGAATGTTAACCTAAGGATCTTCTCTATTCTGATTATTTAATCTTTGTTATTTAATTATTAGTGCTAACTTTAATTAATGTATTAATGACGTTTTATTGATCTTCCACTTTATTTATAGGAAATCCACTTGGAGTAATAGAATTGGAATTATTATCATTTAGTTTATTTTAATTTTGTTGATTAGAATGAACTTTGACCACACTTTGACTTCGTCTCTGAGTGTTTCTTACACTTTCCTATACGAATTGACTTGCAGTGTGCTTTATCTATTCAAGACTGTTTTTATTAAGTAACTTTTCTTATGCGTCTTATGTAATTCCCTAGTTATTTATGTTATTAGAATTTCTTTTTTACAACATAGTTTTGTTACTTTTCTGACTCAATATGCTGTTTCGTTTTATTATAACAGGTTGACCTTGGCCAGGGGTTTTGGAATTTATTGATGATTGGTTTTTCAGGTTTTTACTGAATTACTATTTCATTGGTTATTTATCTGTATTTATACTGTTATCGAAAGTTTTATATATTTTTAAAAAAATAATTGTCCGCCATTCTAATTTTATCATGAATAAAGATATTTTAATGATCATTTAACAAAAAATTTATAAATAAATAATTGAAGTTTAAGAGTTAAGTGATTATCTTTACAAGATTGTTTGCTACTACTATGAACTACCCCAACAACTTAACTACATTATGGGTTATTATGAGTTTTATAAAATAAAATTTATACATAAATCAAAACATATATTCTTGATAATTATAATAAGACTTACAAATCTACAATTAAAGAAAGAGCTACGATCTTGTTGTTATTATTCAATTGTTTAAGAAGTCTATAGTGTTAAAGAAGTTTTCTTTACTTGAGATTTTTAGTTTTGATTGTTATTATTATTTTTACAAATTAAAATTAATAATCAAAAAAATAGTTAAATTTCTGAAATCTATATAGAGCTTTGTTTCTGCCTAGGATTATGCTAATTTAATTTATATTAATTCTTTAATATTGTTAAGATAAGAAGTATGAGAAATTGATGAAAGAAAAGGTATTTAAATAAAACATTATATCTCAAAACCAATATAATTTTCTCTCTCAATTTCTTTAAATATTTATCCCATTTCTAAATAAATCCTACCTTAATCTCTCATTAAATTGAATCTACTATATATATATATATTAACACTACATCTTAATATCACATCCCTGATATGATTTGACTCATATTTCATGTCTAGGGTCTCTTCTGAAGTCCTTGCTTATATCAATCATAAATCTCTTGCACCTAATGAAATCTACTCTATAGGGTATGCATGTGAATTAATATCCTCCTGGGTGCATTTCTTGAAATCTTCAGTGGTTTCGAAGCAGTGAGATTTCTTCACGCAGGATTTAAACATTTCACGGGATTCTTGGCAAAGTTTTAAGTGTTTGTCATGGTCGGGCTCGAAAAATTCTCCCAAGTGGCTTTTACATATTTTGTCATTTTTAAAGTAATCTAAATAATTTATAAATTGTAATTATTGGTCTAATTTAAATAATTAATAGTAATTAAGTTTAGATAATTCAAAGAGTTAATCTTATTTTAATTATAAATTATAAAATTAACTAAACTTTATGATAAAAATTATCTTTTAGCATGAAATAAAAAGTGTGAGTTCTCTATTTTTCATAAATAGATTTGAATTCCCATATTTTACTACAATTAATCGAGCGATTTCAATACCGCTTTATATAATTGAAACTTTCCAGCATTAATTATGTTTCTCTAATACAAAGTCTATGGCTTTAAAATAACTTATAATTTGTACATCAAAATTAAATTTATTTCACTACCTATATGTTAATTAAACAAATTATATGATTTTTGGGGATTTTAATAAATTTTATTAATAAGTTTGAGTTATTATCATCAATCAAGAAGGATTAGTAGTTGTCTCAACGAGACTCTTCAATTTTCCAATAAACTTTTATATTATGAATCATTTATTAATTTATAATTCGTAATGTGCCAGTACATATGTTTTATATTTCCCCCCCCCCCCGCTTAAAAAACTATATTTATGTATATAATAACTTTTCTTGCAAATAACTTAATGAGCTCCAACTTCCTTTTATAATCAACAGCAGATTAAAAATACAGTCCCTTCACTATGAAACTCTACGAAGACACTCTAAAACCACAATAAAATAACAAAATTCAGGACTTTAAGTATTCATCGACCACCTACAATAATCAGCAATAAAAACAGAGTTATTTTTATAACTATGGACATGGAAAAGCCGTTGATGTAATTGAATTGAACCACAATAATAATTTTAATAATGGGAGTTCTAGAAAAGTTGATGATATTATTATGAAAACACATATATTCAGTCATGAAAGTGCCTAAAATCTGCAATTTAACAAAGTTGGATCAAATTATAGCCAAAGTGATTATAAATAATCATAGAAGATAAAATCAAATATGTGTATGGTAACAAAGATAAAATAACTTGTTTTTATAATTATGTAAAAATGAGAAAATTAAGAAATGATGCAAACTTTCATTCATATATTTGATATAGGAAAATTTTTTTCAAAAAATTTTAAATGAATTCTGTGCATTTTCGTCTTTAAAATACTTAAATCAGCCTTGTAAAAAAATGTTTATATTTTTCAGAATTAATTTCTGTATATCATTTTTAATTAAATTAAATTCTTAGTCAATTTTATTGAATAGTTAAATGCTACTACATCTACAGCTGTTAAAAATTTAGCCTATAACAATAAAATAACTGTTTTTTAACAAGATAATTTTTTTAATTAGGTAATCTTGAATATATAATCCATATTAGTAAAATAAAAAAATTATAATATAAAAATTTGACATTTAATTCTAAGATTTATTGCTATAAAATCTTTTGCAAAAAACTACAAACGATTTGTCAGCTCTACTTTCAGCAAAGAAAAAAATCAATAAAGCATTATTGGCTGCTAAATTTGCTAAAGATACAAAGAAAAGCGCAAAAGTCACTGACATAAGAAAATAAATTAGAACAGCTAGAGACATGAACTATAAGCTTAAATTTATAATAATATTCGATGTGGTTTCTATGGATAATATATACTCCAAGTTTATCCCCCCCCTCTATTATATTAATTTAAAGCAACTAACAGGATTAAGCAAAGAACTGAATTACTTAGCAAAAGAATTAGAGAGCGTTCAGTATCTCAGTGAAACTTAATAAAACTCTTAAATTTAGAATTTCCTATAGCATAACAGAAACAACACATTTAAACCACAAAAACCTCAAGCTTTATAACATAATAGAGCTTAAAGCTTGATTAATTTGAAATAAACGTAGAATATCAATGGTTTTATCAATTTTTAGAATCAGTAGTAAATTGCATCTACTACTTCATTGTTCAAGGATTACAAGTAATAGTAGCAAGCATCAAAAACTTTTTCAATTTTATTATTTAAATATATTAAATTATTTATAATGTTTTAAATTGAATAATTAACAATATAGAACTGGAATTATAATATTTTGATACATCTCAAAGCGGGAACAATCAATTCTTAACGACATAGTCCCCACCAAAAACTAGAAATTTCAATCACTCCCTTGAAAATAAATCATAGCGCAATCGATCGCTCTCAGAGAAAATAGAAGAGAAAAACATGAAAGTAAGAGCTAATTTCATTCAGACTTCACTTTCTAATAAAGTCAAGATAGTTAGTAAATTTGAGAAATCAGAGTAAAATCACTCTAAAACCATCAAAGAGAAGAAAAATAAGTATAAGTAGGCTGTCTAACAGGAAGAATAACGCATTAAAATTGCAAAGTAGAAAATAATTTAATATAAATATATAATATAAATTGTAAATTTTTTATGTTAGGCTGAAAAATATATTTAAAATTTGATTTCAAATATTTTTTAAAAAAAAGTAGAAAATGAAAACAAGCATGGAGGAATATAGAAAAGTTCATGAGGAGAGAGAAAAGCAGCAAAGGGAAATTACAGAGCAAAAATAGGACTTTAAGGAAACTATTATTAAATCAAGGAGTGAATATCTCAAAAAGAAAAATGAATTAGCTTTAATAAATATTATAATAAAGATTTTATATTTGAATTATGTATGATCTGTATATATATATATTCAGGAGTATTCTGTAATTTTAATACGAGAAAATAGCGTGTATATACTTCATATTTTATTCTTTCATGCAATCAATTTATATATAATTTATTAAATTTTTAGTAAAAAATGTTAAGCTTTAAACATGGCCAAGGAGACATACGAAATAAATAATATCCTAGAATCTGAACAGAAACGTACAAAAACTTAAACCTCCTAGAAAACTTAAAAAGCGAAAATTCTCCACGATATGCACATAAAAGACATCAAAGACAAGGCAGAACTAAAAAATAAAGAACTCTCACAGAAAACCACGCTCGTGTTTTAAAATAAAGTATCAGAGTCAGAAGAATTTAAGAATAAAATAGTCCGAGATAGGTCTTTGAAAGAATTCAGGAAGAAGGAAGTCATTAAGAAAAGCTTGCTTAATGATCCCTCAATGTATATGTGGATGCAAAAAGGAGCTAGTGGTTCCATACTTAGAGATTTTTACACAAATCATATATTAAAAAAATAGTATGAATTTTATAATAATTTCCATTTTTATCAATTTAAATATGAGAGATAGCATGGCTGGTGATAAAAATCTAGCAGATGATTTGGAGAGTATAAAGAGATGAAGCATTATAAGAGTTTAATTATAAAAGGACTTCGGTCCAGAATCTTTCATTAATAATGCGAAACACTAAAACATAGGATCTTAAAGCAATGCATAAAAGGATAGTTTTAAAATAAATATTAAAGATGAAGAATAAATGCAGAATATTGAATAGGATTAAATTTTATAGATCGAAATATCTTAAGTATTATAATTTGTAATATGTAATATAAGCCTTGATTTAGCAGGCGATAGTAATAAAAGCAAAACCAATGCCTTGAAATCAATGTCACATTAAAACTCATTTAATAAAAAATAACCAAAAAAAGTGAGAATAAAGGAGCTCATCATTTTAGAAGTCAATCCACAAGCAAACTTGATATTAAACGTTTAGAATGAATAGTAGACACTAAAAAATATGATTATACAAGTAAGTATTTCTGATGGAATTTTTACTTCGTTATTTTTTTATAAAATCTTATCCTAATATTTCTAATTAGATATGGGATATTAATGGGACATAATTAATGGATACATTGGTGGAGAGAAAATAAACAAGAAAATGTCTTATGAGAGAGCTCTTGCACTAACTCAAGAATCTAGAGTACTGCCCTTTGAAATCAGGAAAAAGTATGTTAAAATTCACAATCATCAATTTATTTTTTACAGAGAGCGATTATTTAGCATGGGATAGTGCTTCAAATTGGAGAAGGACAC
This sequence comes from Oxytricha trifallax, assembly GCA_000711775.1. Classification (NCBI taxonomy): domain Eukaryota; phylum Ciliophora; class Spirotrichea; order Sporadotrichida; family Oxytrichidae; genus Oxytricha; species Oxytricha trifallax. The sequence goes on along the minus strand of ARYC01019124.1, from coordinate 36,195 downwards.
AAGCGATAGAGATTTTGACAATGCACTTAGATTCCTAGATCTTAGAGAAAAAATTTATTATTGATATGTAACCAATTAATTTTAAAATATAGTTACAATAAGGAAAAGGATTTGCAGTTAGCTAGAAAGACAACAATTGGGCAAGTTGTGCTTATGATCTTGGAAATAATAATTTATAGTTCAGGATTATTTAATAAATATAAACATAAACATTACTATTATTATATTAATTTGGAGGTGTAGCTATTGGGAAGAGAGGAGGCTATTCTCAAATGATGAATTTAGTGGCTAAAGAAAACGAAGCAGACATCGAAGAAAAAACTAACAATATCTAATTTGAAGTAAACTTTGCCCTATTTACTTTAGAATTATTAAATTTATTCTAATATAATAATTAAATCACCACAGGTTTAATGCAAAATCTGATAGAAATATACGCAATTAAAGATTAAAAGCTTAAGGATGAAATTAAACTACAGAAATAATAAGAAATGCTAGAGATGGAAAAATAGAAATAACTGTCCAGTCCATCCAATAAATCAAAATAGTAATCTTAGTAAGATTTAAATAACTCAACCAAAAAGAATTAGAAAGTTTCTGATAGCTAGGTATCGCCATCTAAAGATAAATAATATGATAGCAATAGCAACTAGGTGAGCCCATTATAATTAATTTATATACTTTAATGTGTAATTATATTGTTGTATTTTAATTAAAATAGCCCTTCAAAGCAAAAGTAGATAGGGCAATATATTCTGGAACGAGGCAAGAGAGAAGATTTATAAGCTTTGAGATAATAAGAAACTGTGAATAATGTGATTAGATTGCTAGTCAGGCGTTCACATAACAAAGCTTACAGGAGTTATTATGAGCAACTTGAAAGGGATCAGTCGAGAATTATATAAATAACTTAAATTTTCATCATTATTTATATTTATTTAAATTATAAAAGAAACTGGATTTAAAAATGATTTATTTCCTAATGATTTATTTTAAAAGAGACCTAAATCTAAGAAAAGTAGTTTGGAATCTATAAATCTAGAGATTTAATAATAATTAGACAATTAGTACCTCAGAAATAGCCATGTTAAAACTGCAAATATTGCTAAATAGATATTGAAATTAATTATATTTGTGGATTAATTTATTTTAAAGAATAGAATTATAGGTTTTTTTGAAAATAAAGATAAAATATCAATTAAACATGATTTACCCTGATCAATTAATATCATTCATTTTTAATAAATGATTAATTAATTATTTATTATTGGAGACTTTAGAAAGTATTTCAAATGAGTAGCATAAGAAGATTTGCCGATAAATTATGCGTGATTGTAGAATACATTTAACAATTCAAGCTAAAAATAGTTTACTCATGTTTTTAAAAAGCATTTAATATCAAATATAGTAAATCCCCTCGACCACAAAGCAAGACCATCAATTTAATACCAATAATCAGCAGTGAGAATTCTCAGCACTAATAGCAATTCGCTTAAACAGCAAGACTAAACTTGCATACTAGCGGATCCTTAAAATTCTTCCTCAATCCCATTTAAGAAGAGATGACATAAAATACTAATTATCTTATAAATTTAATTAAGTCTAGTATAGTTCACTGTATATTTTTATAGATTATTTATTTTTCAAATTTACAATAATAATAATTTAAAATGAGATGAATGAAAGATTGCTGATAAAAACTGAGAGAAATCAAACCTAAATCTTTCTCCTCAAACTTAAGAAAATATTTAAACTCAGACCCTCTAACCCCCAACCACAGCAGCTCCATTAATAGAAAGAGTGTCAGCACTTCAAAGATTGAAGCTAAACAAAGCAGAGCAAGCTTTAAAGAAAAAACAACTTCAATCCTCCATAGATAAGAAAGAGAGAGGGGATAAGAGCCAAAACTCATCTATGATTAAAGTTAAATAAAAGTATAGAGCGTAGACTACAAATAATGGTAGTCCTGTGGGCATGGATCAATTTCAAGGAGCATCCATGCGAAAGACTACTGCTCCATATTCCTAAATAACTGGTCTGTCAAGCCATCGGAAAATTGGATCAGTTGGTTAATCTTCAATTAATTTTTAAAGTGGACTGGTACCTGTAATCCCATTAATGCATTAGGATTTTAATTTATTTTACTATCTAGTCATTTCATGATGTAATTTTATTATATGACAAATGCAAATAAACAAAGGTTAATATTCAGAATGGCAATTATAGAATTTGGATCAAATCAAGCAAAAGCATTAGCAATCCGAGTAGCTTCGACTTCAAATACTTTTCGAGAAGAGCTAAAAAGCATCCTAAGCTTCTCTTTCAATTAGAAAATTTGATTATATTTAGTAGCAAATTGAATAGAAATCACTGTAGAAAATAATGGTATAAGAGAGCAAATAGAAAGGCATTGAAGAGCATTTGAGTCAAATAAGGAACTTATAAAGAGATAATCATAAACAGAGAGTATTTACTAATTTTATATTTATCTATTGCCTTTTTTCACAAAAGTCTCTGATAAGAGGAAAGAAGGAAAAAGACTTACGAATAAATGCTAAAAAGGAATATTGAAGACTCAGAATTTAAGCAGTAAAAGCTGGGGAAGAAACTCTAAAAAATCAACAATTTAGACTAGAACAAATACTTGTTGCTTCTAGAATAGCAAAGACTGCTATAGTCACTCGGACTAGGAATGAAAAAGATCATGATTAAGCGAAGAGGTGTATCTTAATTACAAGAGGAGTATCCTTATAGGCACAGAAGTTCATCAAGTGGTGAGGTCATTACATACGCTAATGAAGTTGAGGGGATTGTATCTTTAAATAATAACAAGAAAAATGATATGGAACGACACTACAGCGATTAAAATATTTTGGTATGAAAGAAAGTTCTTGAATAACTAGGATTTAATTATATAACTTTTTAAATTCTTTGTTGAGAGCAATATAATTAAGAAATGTCTAAAATAATGGGAAAATAAACGAATTAAATTATTGAAATCACTATTGTATTTCAACGAGTTCAATTGGATTCGAAGTGTTGGAATGATTAGAGTAGCCATTTTATTAAGAATTACCACCATAATTCTAAAATTTCTTTTGCATATTGCTTGACATTTACTTTAATTTTTCTTGGTCAAAGCTTCCATTGTTATCTACATCAACGTCATCCTGCATCTCAAGTTGATTCTTATATAAATTATTGAGATTTTATCTGTCCATTGAGCCTCCTGCCACCCCTGTTCCTCCAAATGTGTAAATTTTACCATAGAATTGATTGCTTCCCACATTACTTTTATTTTGAATATTGGGATGAAAAGTACAACCAACAAGCTCATTTTTCTCCTTCTCTTCTCTCTCTCTCATGATTTTCAGTTCAGATTCTTGCTTCTTTCTTGAGAGTCTTTAAGCCAAACCTAATTAACTTATGTTTAGGATGTCACTAGAATCGTTTGCGTCATGTTGGGAATAACCCTCCTTGCTCATACTTCTATAAGCCATCTTTAGCGATTTGTTGTTAAGCTCAGGTTAAAATGTGCAATTCTTGAGTTCATGATTTACTTGAGACTTTGGCATTCTTCTGAACTAAAGAATTTTGTTTCTGTCATTTATGTTCAATGTACCAAACAGTCTTAGCGAGGCATCAATTAACTCATCGCTATCTAGAGTTGTTCCGATTTCCTCCATTTCAAAAAGTGATGGAGAGAAGATTTCTAAGATATCAGGTAAGAGCGAATGTAGGTCTACTTTTTAAGCTGAGATGATCCCATCCTAATCTGAATCAAAAATATCAAAGATGTCATTCAATCTATGTCTCTTGTTTTGATCAACTATGATTTCAGTTTTCTTATTGTTTTAAAGTATTGATCTACGCATCTCAGCAAGCTTGAGTTCTTCTTTCTATAGCTTTTTATGTTTTTCATTTATCATGGAGTGCTAATTATATAGATGCTCTCCGATGTAATTTTTCATCTCAGTTGGTCTGCTAATTGGGCTTCTGCAATTGATTGGATGAAAATATGGCCTTCCAGTTTTGGGATCAAGGATTTCTTCATGTCTACCTGGGCTCTTGGCTTTTTAAACGAAACTTCGATTTTGAGATTTGTCTGAATTCTACTTAGCTGTTAAAGTTTATCTATTAACAACTGGAGTGTGAAGGTTTTAATCCAATTATGATCTTTCAGAATTTTCATTCAAATTTTGAATGTTTGGAGCAGGAGTATGCATTTCATTTGTGTTATATTGTGATTAGAAATTTCCTTGAATTATCGACTTACTTAGCTTAGAATCCTATGCTACTATAAAAATTTAGAAATTCCAATGTAATTTGATAGTTTTTCATTATAACTTAGGCTTAAAAGTGCATTCTTTATCAAGACAAGCACTATAAATCTTTTACTGTCTTTCTGATCTTGCTCTGGCATCCTCATACAAATCCATAAACTTCTAGGTTCTCTCATTATTTTACTGTGGTATATAGCTTTGATTAAACTCTTCTTCCTGATCTAAACCTACCAAACTCAGATGGATCATTTAATTTTCTAATGACTTTTTGGGAGAAGATACTTGCATAAGTGACGCTCTTTAATCATTCTCTCAGATTTTTTGTTTATATTTGACTTATACTAATACTGATTATCTTTTATAAAAAAATATAAAGAGTAAGTATTCTGGGAACAACGATATAAATTCGAAAGTTCTATTTATTAATCACCAAAATTATCAAGCGTATCTTAAACCTATTTTCTTGCGATTTCCTTTCTCTCATTAACGAGTTTACCATACTCAATTAAATCCAGTTCTCTTTTCCCTTGTGATTTACCGAGAGACTTTTCTCTGCCTTTTTTCGTTATTAACTTAGGATTGAAATCGTAGAGATCTACTTATTGCTGTTTTCGCTTTTCTTTGATTTCTTTGCATTAGCGCTCTTTTTCTTCTTGTAGTTTAATGCCTTTCTGATATAGTCTCTCATATTAGTTAATTTATATGAATTAATAGTATAATAAAATGAGATGATTAGAGATATAAGAAGCAATAATTAATGATTATTAGAATTTTTGTGTGATTATTTTGATCATATTTATAGATGTCTTAGGTTCTGTGAGGGGACTTCATCTTTTACATTAACCTCTACTATCTTTCTTAATCTTCCTATTATTGAACATCTATAGCTATTTTTGTTTTCTAGAGTTCTTGCTTGTAAAGTCTTTCATGAACAGTCATATATGAAGATTAGGGTCTTTTGGCTTCTGCAATACTTTATACTTAAATAATAGAAAATTTACTCTAGTTTTTTTTATGGATTTAAATAATTTTTATTAATATACGTCTAGATACTTGGTTAATTTAAGGAGCAGGCTGCATAAAAGGTGAAGTCATCCCCATATTTCTACTTCTTCTTACGATGCTTCTCTGCTATGACTAATTATTCAACATAGACTGGTCGGCCATAGTATGCTGATTATAATAAGAACTGCCTCTTTGGATCATCTGGTTCATATTGTAGAATTAATCTGGGTGTAATTGCTATTGATTCCCATAAAACTACGATTGGTTTAAATTTCCAAAGTTATTACCTACTCCCCCACCTACGTTTGTAGTATTATAAGTGTCTTCATTGATCTTTGTAGTTCCCTCTAGTGGATTGTTAAACTCATCTTCGTATTGCAAATCTTGGAATTCCTAGTGGTTTATCATGCCCATTTCATTCATGAAGTTTTTGGCTTAATTTTAGTAACTTACCCTCTAAAACTGATCTCCATATATTTTATTATTTTTGCTCATTTGAGCATATTAATGCTGTTACTGGTGCTATTACATATAATTCTACTGCTCATTGATTCTTGATAGCTCATCGTGAACTTATTGCTGCAACTGCTGCATCTTCTCTTAGATAACTTATTCAATGTTATTTTATATTTGAACAGCCAATAACTCAATCAATTTTGGGTTTAGCTGGTGCCTATAAGCGAATTAAGCAGCGAGGTCAATTGGCATGTCACCCTCGTTTACCACTATATCTTCGTAGTTTCCTCCACCTAAGTCGATTGTGATCATCAATAACTCAGTAAAGTATTGATTTTTTAATATATATATATTAACTCTTAGTCAGGGATTATGAAGTTATTTTATTGCTGTAAATTTTGATTAATTTCATAATTTTAAGGGTTTTAGGGCATGTTTAGCTCTTACTCGAAAGAATTAGGCATCTATTCTTATCTATGCTACTATTCTTCTATATCTTACTGCTGCTGCATCATGTTTAATTATTGCATTAGATTATCTTCTGCTTAATCTGAAATTCATTTATAATTACTCTTATTCAAAATGAATAATCATTAACTTTCAAATAATATAGTAAAATATTTTATAAAATCTTCAGTGAATTAGCTCTTAGCTGAAATGATGGGATAAGCGCCATTATCATTATTATTTTGATTATTAGACTTAATATACTCTCTCTGTGGACATCTTAACGTAACTGATCTGCATCTCTCTAAATTTATTCATATATCTCCATATCTCTGCTGTTATTTTAATTTTCTTAATGAATTCTTTGGCTGTTATTTACTGACATTTAATTCTAATTTGCTTAACTTTGAGGGAATTCCTAATCGTTTGATAAATATATGAAAATTGTAAGTATTTCATAACTTGAATATCTAAGCTTTTCTTAAATTCTATATGGAAATTAAAATAATTTGCATTTAGTCTTGAAGTGACTCTTTTTGAATCATGATATTGAGACATTTAATCAATTGGCATTTAGTTATTTGAGTTTACCATCTCATTCATGTTCTTTCTCAAAGTGTTTATCTTTGATCCATTAATAGTAAAAGATTTATAAAAATTATTATAAAATTAATTAGCTTCATCTTGCGATTAGAATCTTTCATGAATCCCAGATGCCTAGTCTATTGAGTAATGTATTAAGTAAAATTCAATAATTTATAATGTTTATCTTTAATTTATTATTAGCTTGAAATTTCAATTTAACTTACATTGAACTTGCTATGTCTCTTCATGCTAATTAATGGATGCTATTGTTAAATGATTTTTTTAATTAAAATTGATATATATTTTAATAATTATAAATAAAATATAATTTTAAAATTAAAATTCAGCAATAACAATTCTTCTTGATTGATTTTTACTCTATCGTCCTAAATCATATATGAGTATTAAAAAATTAATTAAATTATTAATATCTCAAATAGAAAAATAAGTTTTGAATGTATGTTCAGGTTATAAAAGCTATTTAAGTAAAGACTCAGCAGATAAATTATAATAATAATTGTTTACAACTTACTTGATTATAATCTTTTGGAATAGTTATTTCACTCATTTCTTATTTATTTTTCTAGTTATTATATTCAATTATTATTAAATTCATTTTATTTACATCAAATTATCTATGTTTTATCAATAGTATATAAAATTCAATACTTATCAAGATTTAGTGTCTAAGTGAAAGATTTTTTATAGTGGAATTAAATCGAAAAAAATATGATTCTAAGGGCAGGCGGTATGGGGAGAAGCCTAAATATGACTCGATGAATTCTGCGGGAAATGGATATAGTTACAAGAAAACCAAGAGAGATGCTGAGGACGACCCATTCAGAGACACTCTAAATATGAGCAGTGGAGGCGAGACTGTGAGGATGAATTTAGGAAGTATGATTTATAATTATATCTATAATTCATTAGATGAGATTCATTTTTCTTGGTTATTTTAATAAAAAGTAGTACCAATAGAGCCATCAAGAGCAATAAAGCTATACTTACAATAATTAATAGAAAAAGACTCAGTACAGTTCTCACTCTGATTTTTATAACCAAAAACAAAAAGAAAACTTCAAGAACTTTTACAATTAAAGGCAGGAATAGAGACATGAGTGGAAAGCAAGAAACTACTAACACAACCATAATTCTTACAATAAAGGCCCTTAGAGTGCAGATTAAGCTGTGATATAACTAATTTGGAGTTTTTTTGGTTTCTCAATTTTTAGCTTCTTGATTTTTGGAGGTTTATCGGGAGGAGGAAACAGTAGCTCCTCTAGTCCAAATCATTATAATCAAACGAGGTCGTCTTCCATGCCCTTTACAAATACAACTTCTATAGATTAAACTTATGCGCCTTACTACACCCCTGATGGGAAGGGAAATCATATATTTGGTAGGATTGAAGTAAAAAACGAGGTAGAGGAGCTGGTTTAAGATTTAAGCAAGACCTAACCAAGGGCCCTTATTTCATGCTCACCTAATAAGGACTCTTTAAATTCACCACGTCGACTATCATGGTACACTGCTTTAGGGTCAATAATGAAGCCTTTGAATTTGACACCTGCAATGGAATTTTTAAGCTCATAGTAAAGGTTGGTCATCTCTCTCTTGCTTACAGTCTCTACCTTCACATCGGATACTGTCAAATTTCTTTAATAAAGCATATTTTTTATATATAATCAGCTGAATTCCAGTCGTCATCTTCATTACTACTTGAGCTAAGCTCACTATTGGAGCTACTTGCTATATTATCTCAATCTATTCCTGTAAAAAATTATATATGTTTTGGTGCCCCCGTATTAGATCTTGATTCCATTGGCTTAATGCCAAATATACTAATAATGATTTACTGTTGATATGAAATGGAATCCGTAAGTGGAAATCTGATTGACCTGAAAGCATTTCATTATAGTGAAAATTACAGTCTATTAATAGTAACAGTCCTGGCATTATGAGGCAATTTTTAGCTATTTAAAGCCAATGATGGCACCCACCTATTAGAATTAAATGAACCAACCCTAGCTTACAGGCATCAATGTTTAAGAACTCGCCTAGAAGTGCAAAAGCAAGAAAGAGCTTTACAATTTTCTCACCCAGGATTGTCGGGCCTTCCTGCCAAAGCCTGACTCAACCAACATATACTTCTTCAAGTCAATTATCCGAGCTAAGAAGGAGGTAACCCGTTGTCATTTATTGTTAATCTCATTGTAGTATATCAGAAGAGAGGACGTCAAAGTATCCGCAAAACAGCACATAGAGGGACTCACAGTCCAGGACTTCCTCGATTATGCGAGAGACATCCCCAGACTACTCAACTTTCTCCCTGATGAGAAGTACTGGGTGCACCTTGACAGGCAATGGATTTGTGATTTGCTCTACACCTTAGACACCGACGGTGTCACCAACATGATTCACGATGCAATGCTTTAACGGAAAGAGAAGCTTGAGCTAAGTAGTACCTCGTCGTTGAAATGAGACCTGAATTTGTTGACGCATTATCTAGATGTCTCAACTTCAGCAGTAGGTTTATTCTTAATTTATTATATTTGTAGCCGAAAGAGGCAAAGCTGTGAACCTCATGAAGAATTCATCTAAAAGAAAGAGGACAAGAGATGAGATCGAAGAAGTGAAAGATTAAGAAATGGCCTTGAAATCTCACCGATAGCTCTTTCTATAAGAAACTAAGCGCTTGAAGCAAGAGCATGATAATTTAGAAAGTGAAGTGGTTGACTTACGTAAAATTAATGAGCTAGTTATGCAAGATTTCGGGTCTCAGAATCTTGAAGGACAGGTGCAAAACTTCAGGCTGTAAATTCCATTGTTCTCTGTTCTCATCTATTTCCTGGACTATACTAATAGACAGAGCATGAAAATGATGAATTGTTTTAGAAATTAAGCATTAAAATCATCTTCTTTTTGACCCCTCTCTTTAGGGGTTCCTATGATCTATATCACTTTTCAAGTTTCTCTTTTAATTTGAAGCCTTCTTCAACCATGCTTCCATACTTTCTTCGTATTCCTCAAGCTCCTTGTAAGTTTCATTGAATGACTTGTCTCTGCAACTCCTCCTAACAAGTATAACTCTCTACTCTGCCTTCTCCAAGGCCTTCTTACCCCTCTTATTATACTTTTTCTTTCCTTCCCTGCTCCTGGATCTATCCCTGCCAGCCTCTAAAGTGATCTCCCCGTATTAGCGCTTCACTCCGCTTTTGAAGGTCTTTTCCACCTCACTGATCGGCTTGTCTTATAGCACAGGGTTCTGGCTCATCTTCTCTACAATTAACTCTATCATAGAAGGTTATTAGAACCCTAATTTACTTTGAATTTCTGGGTCCTCAGCCACAGCTCAGTTTTTATTTCCTCTTTAGAAGCCCTCTTTGCTTCCTCGATATCCTTGATGGCTCCTGTGAAAGCATTTTCTACTGTTTCTATTATCTTCTTCACTATTGCCTTTACTTCCGCAGCTTCAGGATCTTTAACGGACACCAAATCAGATTTTATTTCACGCTCCTTAGTTTGATCATTGATGTCCATACCAGCAACTTCTTATCTGTCTTACAAATTATATTATACTTCATTGAACTTTTTATCCAGTATAAGGTCGCTCGCTTGCTACTCTACGATTAGTAGCTACTCAGTACTATCCTTGGAGTTGAGCCTATATAGAACTCTCTGCCATCGGCCCTTAGTATTAAGCCTGCCAATCCTATCTATAATCTGCTCTTCAGACCTCTTAGAGAAGACGTCGGCGATGATGAGGTATGAACCTCCGTCCTAGTTGATTTCATCATTGGTCTGAATGTAAGTGCATCTTCCGTGAGCCTCGTTCAGTAAGTAGGTACCATATTCTTTTTAGGCATTCCTCATTAAATATCTGCCTTCAATCATAGTTTCAATAATGGCAGCATGTCCTCGACTCAAACTTGTGAAGTCGAAGCCTGACCTCTATAAACCTTGCTCTATTGTATTGTAGTTAGTTGAAGCCACTATTAGCACTGGGGAGTGGGCAATTTATTCTAATATAATTTCTTTGATTTTAGCCAAGTATTCATTTTAATTGGTGCTTACCAGTATATCGGGGTATTATGTCTATTTATCTCCTTAAAGTTTATCAAGAGTGGGGAATACTACTAGTGTGGATTGAAAAACTTGCTTAATGCAGTTTTCTTCAGTGTAAGTGAGACGGCTTCCAGAAAATCCTATGACTTTATGGGCTTGCTGTAAGTAATTGAACGAATTGATAATTGTCTCAATAGAGCCATAAAACATTATCCAGTCGTATTCATCGACTATTACGTAGCTTTGCTACCATAAACTCACAGCCTTACTGTTCTTTTGCATCTTCTTTAGTTAAGGCTAGGTATAGAAATAGATGCCACTATCCTTGGCAAAGAAGTTTAGATTGCAATTAAACTGCATAGCATTAATGACTCTCTAATACCTTTTAAAGTCTATTTAAACTAAGTGCTCATTCTTACTTACAATGAAAACGGATCTCTGAGTTTTAAGGGCAATAAGGATTGTTAAAGCAATAGATATGAGAGTCTTTCCATTGCCAACACCAAAATGAATGAAATGGTTGCTGTGAAGATTCTCACAAGCGAAGTTTATGCACAAGACCTGAGATTAATAGAGTTTGAAGCCTAGATTTTACTCCAGTTTTTCCAATTCAGTACTAATCCTTAGGAGTTCTTCTGTTGACCCACTATTGAATCTTTATGCAGCTTCGTTAGTCTCATTTTCATTATTAAATAGCTATAGAAGGTCACTAATAGCCTTATCAGAGAAGGCTTCCATAGCCCTTGGTAATTGCATCACCGTCTCAAGCTCTGAGAAATCACAGTTGAGGCAGTTATTGATAGTGTGGATGCTTAACGATACATTTTTCTCAACTTGAGCACACACAATCAACTATTGTACTTTTCTATTTTGTTCAATCTTCCCTACCCATTATTGATCTCTGCTTTGCAGCCTTTAAGCAAGGCCTTTCATGAAGTGCACCATTGAGGCTTTGTCGATGACTTCTTGCTTTTATAAGAAGGTTGCCCTTGTCGAAGAAATTTAGTCTTTCAAGGACTCTAAACTAAGGGCTTAGCATAAGGCGCATATCCTTACAAAGTACTCAGTATACTCTACAGGAATTTCTCTTATAAGGTTCAATCCACAGTCTTGCTTAAGCATAATGATAAAAGGGACGTTCAGCATAAAGAAGGAATTCGGCATTAGCTTTACAATCTAAGTGTCAATAGAAAAGTAATCCCACGTTGAAGCCAAAAGATGAATTATGCCTGGATTAGAATCGTTTAGCTTCTAAGCTAAAGCAAGCTGCTTACTTAAGCATGCATCCTCGGTAACAAATACCATGTTGGCTAAGCCTATTGCTTGTCAAGCATTAGGTGATCTGATAAGCAAAAGAATTGCTTCTTATATTAATGCATCTTCGGCATGGTACTTTTCTCCTGAATAATAGCCAAGGGCTGCTAAGAAGATGCTAGCTTTGGAGTCTTATACGATGTTACAGTTGCTCGATATCAGATCTGTTATTAAGGAGAATAGCCCTTCATTAACTAGAGGTTCATTCGCAGTCTCAAAGTGCTAAAGGAACGAAAATATCGATTGAGTGTTGCGGGTTAATATTTCTTGAAGGATCTGTGCCATTTGTTCATAATTTGATTATTTGAAATTTTCAAAGTGCTTGGCCAGCAGCTCATGACCAATGATTTATCCGTAATTAACGGCGAGTTTAGGAAAGGGCCATGGAATTTGTATTGGTTCACTGGCAAAGCTCAACGTTGTTTAGAAATTACTTTCATTTATTTCTTTGCTATAGACAAGTTGGTTAAGATTTTCAGAGTCAAGCGACTTAGTATCACTGCTGTTCTTAGCCATCTTGCTTTTGTTGTTGTTTCTGAACTTTCTCACAAAGTTTTTATAATCCAATGTTTTATTATAGCCCTTGAAACCCTCCTACTACAATAAAAGACTCAAATAATACTTGTTTAGATGTAGGAACTCCTTGGCTCTATTGATTTTGGCACTATCTTGGGCTCCCTTGTACGCATCTTTAATGCCCTTCACTTTGCCGCCATTATCAATATTAGCTTTGGCTTCCAGATTGTCAAAAATCCGATCCCCTTCTTCAAGAACTTGAGCAAACTAATCATTTGAATTATCATTGTTTAACTCTAATATAGGTATTTAGCAATAAAAAAAAAGGTTACAAGGCTTCGTTCTTCATTCTAGAGGTGGAAGGAATAAGCGAGATGATCCCGCTCTTGGTGTGGATTCATTGAATTTTTAAGTTTTAATTATAGTATTACCTACTGGATTTTAAATTTAATAGGTGGATTATTAAAAGATAGGGCTGGATTCTTAAATTTTTCTATATGGAAAATCCCTCTTCTTTATCTATCGTGTGGATTTAAACCGCAAAAATCAGCAACTCAACCCAGATATATAGCTTATCCAGATAAAAGCATTATAGAACGATAAAAGTAAGATTGTAATGAATGGTAGACTCGCCATGGATCTTTTGAGTGAATTCCGGGTCAGGGCTCATTGAAAAATGACTTTTATAAAAAATGAAAAAATCCAAGGACCTAATGGCTAAATCAACCTTATCCTATTAACAACAACCACACAACTATCAAGACTGAGCACTGGAATGATAGTGATAGGCAAAGGGAAGCATTATCGATGATTGCAGTCAAGGTTAAGGATTGTCCAGATTGGCTTTGGATTTTAGACTCCAGACTGGATTTTAGGTCCTCTCAGACGGGCGTATTATACTAAAGTTGGAATTTTGAAGAAATGAACCAAGATACCTACTGGATTTTATAGTCATGAGTAATCACCATAGTTAAGGGATTAGACTTATCGATGAAATAACTATGGAACGCAAAATCTATATTGGTCAGGACTTAATGAAACTCCTTTTTCAAACTCCGTGATATAGACTTCTCATAATAGGTTTAATTGAGGCCTTTTAAATTTCCTTATTTATCGATATCAATTAAAATTTTTATCAATTTCACATTTTTTTGCGAACATAAGTTTTGGGGTTTATATATATATACTGGAAAGAATAGCTTCAGCACCGTGCTCCTTCACCGATCGCCTTGAGGAGGTCTCAAGTAGTATTTCGCTACATCGCATGTCTTTCCTGTTTCATTACTTAATATTTAAAAATTTCATATAAAAGTAATGTCAATTAAAATTTTAAAGAACAAAATTAAATAAAAACATCAATATTCAATAAGATTGGGTTTATAGAACTGCTTCAAGAAGGGATGGCATTGTAACTTATAAGTTTGAGAGATGTCTCTCTCTTGTTCCACTACTCATTATTTTTTGATTTTAATATATTTTTTTATCAAGCTTATTTAACGACCGATAAATTCAGTTTTAAAACTATATAAACACAAAACATAATTTATAAAAAAACTCTGGCAAAAATCTTGACCCCTTTTCTAATTATATTTCTATAAATCCTTATAATATGGCTTAAAATATATTTAATTTCTTTTCTAATTATAATATAATCAAAATCACTCGAATTATTCTCTCAAATTTCTAAAATCTTTTTATTTCATCCTCAACTAGTTATTAATGCTATCTTGATTAGGATACAATTAATGCAATATAAGAAAGCCTAAAACAAAAAATTCTTTAAAACATATATTTTGTTCCTTACATTTAGAAGACTTATATAAGTGCAGCGAGACAAAACATTAATTCTGAAAACTATGCGAAAATTAAGGATAGTTTGTAACTTTTTAATCCTTAATCATAAATGTAAGATTATTCTTAAACATAAATATATTTTTGTGTAAAAATCACTGTAAAACGTTATTAAATTTAATTAAATCTAAATCAAAAATATAGAAATATATTTTATATAATTCTTTAATGAAATTATCTTTATCACAACTTGGTTTCTTATCATTAAGATTTTATTCATTATATTTCGCAAACAAAAATCCAAAACAAAATCCAGCTCTGACTAAAATTAACAAATTAATTTATGGTATTTTAATAAATAAGGTGCCTGATATATACTTACATATGCAATTAAAGCAACAGATTATGTATTTAGAGAACGTTAACTTGTCTCTTAGTTATCTCTTATCATTGTTATTAAATTAATTCTATAAATTATTCATTAAATATAGTAAAAACTAAATTATTTAATAAAATAAATATATTAACTTAAGTTGTTATTGCATAGAAACTTGCAAATTGAGTATAAGGTATAAACCAGTAGTATAAATGAGACACTGGCTTGAAACGAAAATATCAATTTAATGAAGTATGATAATTTGAGGAATGAACACACAGCATCTTAGCATGGGTAAAATTACTGAGTGTCTTTGAAATATGGAGATTGATCAGTCACTTCGATATGACTAAATACCAAAAATAGGTTAATTAAAGAAGTAGATGGTATGGTAAAATGATCAGTACATACTAGTAATTATTGTCTATAAAGTTTAATCCTTAATCGCGATGTTGGAAAGTGTCGAAGTTTAAATCCATCAAATTTTAATTAATAATAGTTTGTTACCAAAAGATAGAATTTAAGTGTATGAGTGAAAATCATAATTCTTAAATACAGAAACTTGTTTTTCTTAAATATAAATTTGCAAAATTAAATCTAATTTTAATTAATAATTATATTATAATTTTGATCAATTTTATTTCAATAATTCTAGAATAATTAAATCCCTTATTTACTTAATAGAAGTTGAATTCATGTAATAGAGGATTGGCAATTGATGAATTTTAATATATTAAATGGAATAAATGAATACGGGGTTAAATCGCCTCAAATAAAAAGGTCAATTCTAATAACTCAAGCTTTAAATTCCTTCAAGTCTGGGTTTAACTTAACCTAAATAAGGATACTTAATTAAATAAGTATGATAAAAATTATTTCAATACTAGTTTTAAATAAAAATCTAACTAAATAAATTTATTATGAAATACTTGATTTCACCTGTGAAAAGAACCCGTTAATAGCCTATTTAAAAGAAAAGTACATTAAATTTAACTGAGGAAGGATCACAGACTGGTAATAGCTCACCGACCAAATTAAAGAAGTAGCAAAGTATGATAGGCAGCATTTAAAAGTGCATTATATAATTACTGTGTTAACGAGTTATTATATAAACAATTATTAAATAGAAATGTTTAAATGATTGGAAGAACTGAAGAAGGGGCTGTTGAAACTTCATCTCCTAAAAGTGGTTTTGATAAGAGAAAGTCTTAATCATAAATTAGATTGTTTGGGAGCTTGCTCAATAATAACGAAACGAGTTAGAAATCAGATAGTTTTTTACAGAGTAAAGAACTTAGAAAGTTAGTGAAATTACTCAAGATAAGAAATCAACTACAATTATACTAAAAATTATTAATTTCATGCTTTAATTTTTACTTTAATTACTGCTATAGTTTGAGCTTGGTAAGTGAAATTAAATGTCATAACTCATTTTGATAAATACTTCGAATTTCCTTTCATATTTACTGATAATATAAATTGTAGTAAGTACCAAAGAAAAGTATGACAAGAAAATAAAAGCTAGAAAAAGTAATGTCCTAAGCAAAAGATGACGACCGAAATAATTTAGATTTGCATAATCCCACTCTACTAACAGATAGTCCTATGATAAATTTCAATTAGCATTAAAACCCCTGGAAAACTTTATTCTTAGGGTTGGTATCAGTTGGTGCGAGTAAGTACTAAAGTTATATGTTGACAAAGCTTAAGAAAATACAATAAGAGCAGAAAATTGATGTTAAGAAGTAAGGTCCATAACTCTCATAAAACTAGGGAAACAGTCCAGATAACCCAAGTGCTAAAAAGTCAATTGAGACACCAAGTAGTTATATTTCACAATTAAAATTAACCTAAAATAACAGTGAATCGCCTAAAACTTTCTTATTAAGGAAGCAAAGACTTAAATAAAATAACTAATCTGGTTAGCACGAACCCAGTTAATAAATTGGCAGATTAATGAGCTAAGATAGCTTTAAAACTGATTAACTAGTTTAAAGACCTACTCTACAACCAGCAGTTACTTAACTAAATCTTGCTAATTTAAAAAAAGTTAGATGCAAAAAATATCCCATTGCAAAGAGTGGACAGTTTTATGTCAAATGGGGGTGGAAGCAAAAGGGGTTCAGGGAGATGTCATCTTTCTAGAAGAAGCTCGAGGTTTGGTACATAGTCCACTATCAATGAAAGGAAAATAAAGCTTATAATGAAAGGAGGTAGACTAGTCAATCCATCACGATCTGCAAGTCTTTTAAAGAGATCTAAATATATTTTTAATTTATATTTACTATATGAATATAAAGTTTATTTTTAGAGAACAGGGATATAGTTGAACAACAATCAATTAATGAAAAATTTTGCTCCAAAAAATCTCACAGATTGGAAGAGAGAAATTTTAAACAATCAGACTTTAAATGGAATGATGTCAAGCAAAGCTATAATTTACCTATAAAACATGCTTAGAACTAAGGATATTGATAGGTCCTTGCAGTTTCATAATGGAGCGACAGTAAACAAGAAAAAATGCAATAAAGTTAACAAGAATAGTGCTAGTCACACTATCTTTAATTCGTAGAAGAAAAATCATGCGAGATTAGTCCTAAATAAATTAACTTAGTTTACTAATCTTGAGAAATTTGATATTTTAAATGAGATGTGGAATGACTTGGAAGATAAGGATTATTAAACAAAAGAGCCATAAGAGGAGAGACAATATCTTAAGAAATCTAAAAGCATGGTAGATTTAGATTTTATGGATAAATATCAGCACAAATATGAGTTCAATTATGTGAAATCGAAGTGGAAGACATACTTCAGCGAAATGTTTGATGCCAATTTAAAGTAAGTGATCAGGAGGAAAAGTTGCTATTGCAGCCATTGTGGAATAACTTCCGAGAAACATGATAGAATCGCTAGAAATGAATAAATGACAGAGCCAGTGTATCCATTTATCAAAAGTCAGGAAGAAATTCAATATGAGAAGCGAATATAGCAAAGAAAAACTAACATAAAACAAATCAAAAGAATGAAGCTGGACTAATTTAAGTAAAGTTTCAGGGGGCATTTTATGAATAAGGGGTCCTAGGATTTTGATCAACTTAGCAATGAGTCTGAGGATGTTACTTAATTTGAGAAAAATGAAAATTAATCCATGGATATGATGAAATTTTAATCTAGTATAGACAGATTAAAGAGGAACTCTTAAATGATAAAAAATTCATCTACAGCTGTCAGAGCTAAAGCCCAATATATAAAAATAACTTCTTTATTTTAGTAATAGTAAGAAATGAATTTTAGTGTAGATTTAAAAGCATAAGTTATAATCTAAATCAATAATAAATATTTTTACATGCCTATTTTTGTAAAATATGTCCCTACTCGTCTCTATTTTTATTGGAATTATTTAAGATAGCATAAATTTAACAAAAATAAATTTCTAATGTTTTAGATTAAACTTAATAACCTAAACCCCTACAGATTAGCTAGAATAGGGAAAATAAACTTAATAGAGTGTAGATTAAGCTTATACAACAATCTAATAGTAATGTTAATAGAGACTCAGCATTATAAAGCTTCAACCCACAAGATAGTTTGATTAGGGGCCACAATTAATGTCTCCCCTTCTAAGAGGCAAAAAGCAGTCATTAAGACCAAATCAGATATTTTAATTGCATTATTTTAGTATATTTATATAATTATATTAGTAAATTAAGGAAGAGCAAGACGATTGTTACTTGCCACTTTATCGTTCAGTAAAAATCAAAGGCTCTAAAGAGAGAATCAGCTCCATAATTAGAAATCCCAAAACTTTGGAAACATTGATAAACAAGGCATAAACCATAAGAAACCTTCAAATGCTTTAGTAAAATACTGATGAAATGATTGAAAGTGTATTTAAGCAGAAACCTATAGTAATTTAAGAAGAAGATGAAAAGTCTAAGGCAAAATAAAGTGATAACAAGCTTTCAAGTATACTAATGAATGGTATTAAGGACAGACTATCAAGAAAAATTAGCTTAAAAATGAAGCAAATTTCCGATTCATCTAACTTCGACTCACAAGAGTCATCATAAAGTTCTCAGAGTTCAAAGACAAGTGAATCTAAAGAATCAATTGCTTCTTCTGTCTTTTCATAGAGTGAGCTCGGTGATGAATATAACGATTCTTAATTAAGTTAAGGGGAAAGCGAAAGTAATAGTGACGAAGAAGATTCTTTTTCTAAAGGCTCTTCTCTTCATACTTCAATTCAGTCGATTGAACTAGATCCAGAGTATGTTAAGCAGTAAATTAAACTCTAGGAGGAGAGGAGGAGACTTAGAGCTCAAGAAAGGAGTAATCGATAAATTATGCTTTCTTTTGCCATGAAGATTGATAAAAAGCAACTTAAAAAGATCGATATGCTGTTGAAAGAAAAGAGGTCTAAAGTTGTAATGGAAAAGTATTCTCAATAATTAAGTCCTAAAATTACTGTAACTATCCCAGAAATGAAAAGATCTAACTAAGTACTAACTTTTGATTAAAAGAGAATGAGTTAAAGTTCTTAATTTTCTATAAGTAGCTAACCAATCAGGAAATGTGAGACATCATAATAAAAGATAAGATCCATATACATTAGAAAGTCAATTGATTCAGCGGATTAACCAAAAAGGATACTTGTTTTAAGATATTAATCACAATAGAAATAAAGGTCTGGTCCTTCTTTGTTTGCTTAATAAGAAGCTAAATTTGTTAGAAATTTATTTAATTTTATCTTAATTGGATTTAGTTTACTCGCTTGAGTTCTTAGCAATCTCAAATAAATAAATATCAGAAGATGAAAAGAAAGGGGCTTTAAAGTCAATGTCAAACTACCAACTTCTCATCAACTGCAAAATCAACTAAAAATACAATATTTAAGAATTATACTTAATTTCCCAATGATAGATACCCATAAACAACAAAAAAACTAAAAATATTACATAAGTCAAAGGATCTTTCACTTCATCAATCTTGAATAATTAGGGTAATTCCAATCACTTATTGAACAATTAAAACCTTAAAACATTCTAGAATTTTAAGAAAACTTCAACACCATAAAAAGTCTTTTGACTAGTTCTTGGAATTAGTTCTCCAAATTACCCTAATCTATAAATGATTTTAAATAGATATATTCATTTTAAATTTACTGTTAATTTTAAATCTAATAAATTAAAATAATTTAGATTTTAGAGTGTCTTTACTGATATGAATTCTCCTTAAAATAACAATGGCATGACTAGAAATAGTCAAATAAGCGATAATTCCTCAATAAAGTTGTCAATGAAAAAGTAGAGCTTTGATTAAGGTCTCAAGAAAGCTATTAATGTTTATCAGTATTATGAAATTAAGATATGCAATTCAAATATTCCATACCATTTTTTAATATGTTATAGTACAATAGTAAAACCAAAGCCATAGAAACATAAAAGAGGTAATTAAAAAGCATCAAAATAATTAATCATAAAATTACAATTAATATCCATTAGCACTGCCTTAATAATGACTATTATATAATTCAAGAGAATTTATTTCTAATTTTAATATTCATTTCATTAAGAACTTTTAAGATTCTTGTTTATAAAAATTTATAATAATTAAAAGAAATGGTATTAACATTTAAAATTAATATTAATAAGTAAGAAACAAGTAATATCACATAAAAATCTTCAAATTAAGATCTTTGAGTTTTATTTATGAATATGGATTTATACAATATTTTAATTTTTTTAATTATAAAATGCTATCAAAAGAGGATCCAGAAGTCTTGCATTCCAAATGATAAGAGGTCAATAATTTATAGAAAACCTAGATAAATCAGGGTTTGGGAAAGTCCATTTATTTCCTTTTTTGTTTTTTTTTTGTTTAGATATTAGTATTGTAAAAATACATTTTATTTAGAAATATATATTAAATCATAGAAATATTTTTTCCAAATTCAAATTTATTAAAATAATAAAATAAACATGCTTAAAATTATATATTAGTTTTAACTTTAGTAAGGAGTTGTGAAAGGTACGAAGATCAAGAAGTCAATCAGATATATGGAAAATGTCCTTGAGAAGAACCAAAGTGGTGGTTGAGTCAAAGCGAGAGTTATGACCCCCAAGAGTTCACTGAGTGTTGGTGTGCAGCTCACAAGCACAATAGCTGAAGTGCCAAGTTTTACCAGTCTTCCAAGTATTGCGAACTATTGATTAGCAAGCATCACATTTACATAAAAGCAGTAGCTTGAGTTTAGCGCTCTCAGCGAATGACACCATCCCCAAGATCATGCTTCTTCCGCTGCAGAGGCCCCGAAGTGCCAATTAGTCAATCTGTCCTCTTTGGGAATGTCTCCTCCGATTCTAAAGTTACTAGCAGCTTTTTTTAATTTTTTTTATATAATAATAAATTAAAAACTAATATATAATTATATATTAAGTCAAGAAACTTGATTTCTAGATTTTTCATTTCACTTCCCTTAAGCTAATTTAACATCATAAGTATGCTTTACGTATTTCCCTTAATTTTGATAAAGCAAAAAGAAAATAGATTTTTGCTAAAAATAGCCTCACCTTCGTTTCAATACTAATTCACTAATATATATATATATATATATATATATATACAATAGAATATTAAATATATTTTGTAAAGTATAATTATGATTTGAAATTACAGACTATTTCTTTATTTTGAAATAATTGCTAAAATAAAATATATTGTTAAAATAATGAATTTTATTTTAGTAAACAATATAAAATTTTAGATATTGTAAAAATATTTTATAGAATTAATTTTTAGTATATTGCTATTTTATCTGATATTTTTTTTTTAAATAAGAAATTTTTTGTAATTATAATTTTAAAATTGTAGAATTTAAATGTACACCATAAATTCAGTGCATTTAAACCAAATACAAAAGAAATAAAAAATATAAGTTCCCTAGATAATTTATAAAAAGTTTAATTAATTAAATAATTATAATAAAAGCGATATTTTTTTTATTTTAAATTAAATATATATATATTTATCTAGATAATGAGAAGAAACAACTAGAAATAGTTCAATACGATATAAAATAATGGATATTCCAAGAGCTAAAACATTACTAAATAATTTCAGAATAAATCTAATGCACAATTTGATAAAGATTATAGTAGTAACTTAGACATTGACAGATAATTAATAAGCAAAATATTGATATAATAGTCGCCTTACTTTCCAGAAGAGGACGTAATGAGTTGATATTCAAATAATAATAGCATTTTAAATCAATATAAAAATCAAAAGTAGAGGGTTTATTTAATAATTTAAACTTAAAATTTAATGGTAAACATCAATAAAATTAGAACTTAATGGTAAAATTCTATTTATTACAGAATTTCAGTATTATTCAAGCTTTATAAAAGTTACTTCTTAATTCTTTGTAATAAATTAATATCTGAATTTACATAAATAATATATTACTTATTAAGTAGAAGTAATAATTGCATTTAGATTAGAATAATTTAAGTGGATTGTTTGCAATATCCTCTACAAAAGAATCCTCGATGAAACTGCCAGATATATCTTCAATTCTAAATAAAAGTGAAGTAATAAATTACAGCATCTCTCCAGAGAGAAAGTCTAAGAATTCTAAGTAAGCTTGAATAAGGTTTGTTATATAATTTATAGGTAGTTTTTTAATGAGAATTTAGATTGCTATGCGAAAAAACTCAGAAATCTTTCTTAGAGCTAATTCTATAATTTTCTATTATTTAAAGTTTTGTTAATCCAAGCAAGCGATAAGTAGGTTATCTGTGAAAGAATCCCTTAAAACTTTACATTAAAACTCCTCTATGATATCCTTGAAAATGGCAAAATTACATGAAGATTCATTCGCTCTAAAAGAGTAAGGTGCCAGGTCATGGTTTCGCAATCAGGCGAAGGGTAAGCCAACTGAAGATATAATAAAGCCTAAATATTTAATGAACGAGGATCAAGTCAATTAAAATGAAATGATGGAGAGATTGTTCAAGAAATTCGATGGAGATGGGTCAGGGGCATTAGATATTAATGAGCTGTATGAACTGTTTTAAGACAATTCAGTTGATATTGATAGGGAAACTCTTAAAGCCATGTTTAGCAATCAAAAGTTCACTCTAAGGAACTTTAAAAACATCAATAATTCACCCGATGCACTTAAAAGTAAGCAATTAATTTATTAATCAAGAATAGAGTTTCGAGATTATATGAGAATGATTAGAGATACGATTAAGGTCAATTCTAGAAGAATCTACATTCCATTTATAAAAAATAAATCAATCAAAAATATTTTATTTTAAATCCTTATAGTTTTAAAGCTATGATGATGTAATTTGGATAGAATTTAGAGATAGAAGAACAAGTGAAAACTATTGAATAGAAAACAAGTTTATAAAATAAAAATTTTCAATTCAATCTATGAACCTACTATAAAAAAATTTTATTTTAAAAGTGAGTTAGTCAAAGTAATTCTGAACAAAGAATCTTCTAAGATAGAACTTGAAAAGATAATAAATTTAAAGATTGATAGATTTGCCAAAATGATAAACGCTAATAACGTGCAAGAAAAAGATCTTTCAAATAAAGATAACGACCTCTATCAAAAACTTATGACCTAATCCAAGAAAAAACTTGATTTAAATAACGTTTCTTTAGATGAAAACTCGTGGCTTTCTTAGCTAAAGTAATTTAAGTTTACTCAAAATGATACCTCTGGAGGTCAGTCCTCATTTGAATCTAGACCGAATGAGACTTCCAATTAAAATAGTTTTCGGCATAACTTTGTAAGTAAATTTAGATTTCTCCATAAAAATTCCAATTTAGAGTTAACTTAGGATGCTGGTTTAATAGAGAGAAAGAGATAAAATGAAAGAAAGCATCTACGATTTAAAATAAGAACTATAAAAGCATTAAGTATCAGAGATGAAACTTGACTTAATGGGCATGACGAAAAAGAAGTTTATAGTATCTAAAGAAGTTGATCAATTTATGCATAAAATCTCTAAAGACGCCAAATAGAAGGCTCACTAGAATTTAAAAAGTGAAATGTAGAAGTGCGAAGATTCTTCCAATTAAAATTCAAACTTTGATTTTGACCCTTATTAAATTAATGATATGCAATTGAAACAAGTTACTAATAAATCTCCCGAGCCTAAACTTTAGTCACCACAAGAAAAATGACGATACTAGGTATCGATTGAGCAAAAGTAAAAATCAATCTACACTAAAAAGTCCTATGATATTGGACTTTAAATTATAAAATGATAAGATAGAATTTTTGAAAAATAAGAGAAATTTTAAATGAAATATAGAGCTGGGATTTAAATATACAAAAAGCATTTAAGATAAACACGTATTTTCAAATATAGGCCAAAATACAGAGATTTTGCTTCGATGGATCTCCGAAAGTATTTACCAGAAATATACAAGATATTCTGAGTATACCGCACAGCTGTGCGTAATCGCAAATCCGCACAGGTCCGCACAGGATCGGCAAAAATAACCCTCCGCAAACTTTTTTCAGCCGACTTTCAAATTCTTAATTCAAAAAGGGAGGTAGGCTTTATTGGCCTTAAATGCATTAAATCTTAATTATCTTAATTATTATATTATATATTAAACTTAGATAAGTTTAATTATAAATTTATTAATTATTAATCTAATTAAATTTCTCTATAGAGATTTCCTTTTAAAGAGATCCATTTTTAATTTTTAATAATTTAATATTATTAAAGCCTTATAATAATTAAGATAATTAAGATTTAATGATTTTAAGGCCTATAAACCCTACCTCCCTTTTTGAATTAAGAATTTGAAAGTGGGCTGAAAAAAGTTTGCGGAGGGTTATTTTTGCCGATCCTGTGCGGACCTGTGCGGATTTGCGATTACGCACAGCTGTGCGGTATACTCAGAATATCTTGTATATTTCTGGTAAATACTTTCGGAGATCCATCGAAGCAAAATCTCTGTATTTTGGCCTATATTTGAAAATACGTGTTTATCTTAAATGCTTTTTGTATATTTAAATCCCAGCTCTATATTTCATTTAAAATTTCTCTTATTTCTCAAAAATTCTATCTTAACAGTAGACTGCCTAAGATAGTCATATAAGATGAAAAGGGCAATTAGTTACCAAATGCTAAGAATTCAATTAAGAAATCTAAAATTAACTAGAGCAGCTAAAATTATGAGATGGTAGATGAGCCAAATAATAGTAAGAAAAAGCTTATAGCATAGATTGAATCTACATCATTCTAAGAGGCAGAATTACACTCTACTGGTAAGATAATAAATACTGGGTAATAATTTAACTTTAAAAGAATTTTGGAAAGTTCTATCAATTAAAGTATTGATAAGGTGAATTTATGATTTTAATTCTTAAATTATATTTAAAAGTATTAATTAAGATTGTATACTTGACTGATTCCAAATTGAATTAAATACATTATTTCTTAATTAATCAATAATTTTTATGGCTTTTATTGGTAAATATATAACTTTTGTTTTCTCAATGATATCAGCTTTCTCCATTTTTCTTTAGAATTGCCATTCTTTCTCATTTGTGTTCCTAGCGCATGTGACTATATTATAAATCTATTATCACATAAATTAATTGCTAACTTTATATGCAAATGTTTACTTGTCAAGTATCTATTTGAATTATCTGGGGTTTGGCCCTTTCTTTAGCTTTTCAATGTGCTGCTAAGTATTATCAGTGGCCTGTGAAATGTCACTTTCGCTCTTATTTTGGTAAACTTTTAGAATATCAAGTTTAGGTACGATTGAGGGTCTTTTTACTTTCTATGATTTCATAAATAAAAATACTATTCCTTATATTCATTATTGATGTGTTTAAGATAATTTATAATATAATTGTAAAATATAATATTTTAACGATGAAAAAACAGATCTTAAAATCTTAGGTGTAAAAGCCAGGTATGAACTTTTTTACAACAGTCATGCAGCAATCAAAGTCTAAAGAAAATTTAATTAGAAGTCTCTTAGTCCAAAGGGAATGAATCATGAGTCTAATTAAATTATATCTCCTTCAAAGACTATGGGATGTAAATTTGATTTATTATTAGAAATTCACAAAAGCTTATTCTTTATTTAGAAAATCTATAATAAATATAAGTACCCTTTCTTAAGACATAAAACTAGAAGAATTTGTTCCAAGCTTTGATAAAAGGGAAAGAGGTTAATTCAACTAAAAACAGCAATAAAAGTTCTTTTTTTCAAGCTTTAACGGAGAAGACAGTTTTAAGTAGAGAAGTATTAAACAAGGGAAGTTCAAAGCCAACGAGCAAACTTAGAAAATCAAGCCCAAAGAGAGCACTTAAAAAACCATCAAACTATAGTACAACTATCGCAAGCCCAAAACACCAATATAATTAGAATCACCATAATGTGAACATCTTGATTGAGCAATAATCTCTCTCCAATTTTTCTGGCAACTCGTCTGTTTCATCGGGAAGAAAGAAAAGGACCCTTTTCGACTCACCAAATAATCAGCAGGATTACGGGATGTCAGTTAAGAGCATTATGAACTTGGATGCTAATCAATTGAAAAATTTAATTCTCCAAAATTAAATGATCAGCAACGAGTAGAACTTCTATATGATTCCCTAGCAGACAAAAGTAGCTCAAGCGGATTTATCGAACTCAAGAGAGCTGTTTACATACAATAATAATAAGAACAAGAATATCTTTAAGTAAGATAATGGCCGTTAAAAGCAATAAGCCTAGAATATAAGAAACAGTAGTAAGGCAACCAAAAATGTTAAATTTGGAGCTTTAGACGAAATTGATGAGCTATACAATAAACATTTCTAGTCTTACTAAGAACCAGACCACAATGAAGACTTGTTTCATAGTGTACCAAATAGGGTGTCTTTGGATGAAAATCTTAAAAGAATACAAAAAGATATTATCAAGCATTCTGCTATTAGATTCTCCGTACTTAGTCATAATTCAGAAGAACGTAGAAGCATAGTATAAACACATAAACCCCCAAAACATCAATAATTTGCAAACATAAAAAGCTTCACAAGCTCTAATAAGCAAAGCCTTGTTATATCTCCATTAAAAAATGATAATATAAATTTTAACATTAATAATGATAGAGGGGTTTCAAATATAGTCTCCAAGAATACATATAACCCTCAATCATACTTTTAAAGTGCTAAACTCTTATAAAAATAGAAGATCAGCTTCAATGCAAATAAAAAGAGTAGGAATTCAGGAAATTAAAATCTTATGTAGAACTCTAGATTAGGATAAACAGCCCCACTTATATAAAATTGGTAATCAACTACCATGAATATTGGCACAAATAGCACGCTGTCTCCTGAAAATATGGGAGCGTAGTCATATAAAAATCTTCATTAAACTATAGGTCTTTAATCATATAACTCACTGTAATCGCAGAGTAGCAATAAAATCAAGAATAAGCCTGGAAACAAACTTGTTATTAAATCAAACGGATAGTTTGCTCATAAGCAATCAGTGAACTTAAATGATTCCAAGTAAGATTTAAAAATCAAAACTATTTAAAAGGCAGTAATGAAAAGAGCTCAGGAATAACTTTAGTTATCTGTATTCTTTATTTTAACCATTTATTCATTTTTAATCTTTGACTGGAAGTTTCCACCAAAATTAAAATACCACCAACTCTAGCAGAGGAATCGATAGGATATCCCCCATTAAAGATCACGACGAATCAATTAGGGATTATGATAATCTTGAAATCCTTCAGAAAATGTTTGAAGAGTAAAAGTTATAAATTTAAGAAAAATTCAAATAGCTTCAAGGCTCTTATGACAGTAAACTTAGATAGCTACAAATTAAATACTTAAAAATAAAAGATCAAGATGATTAAATGATTAGCGAAAGGCTTTAAATTACTTAGAAAGTAAACTTACTAAATTATCACAGTTTTATATTTTTATAATTGTTAAAGAGTTTATTCATGGATCTAGGATAAAGCCTTGATCTCTCTGTAACAAAGTTAATAGAGAACTTTCTAAATTCTTATGATGATTGTGTGGATTATCTGCACACTTAAAAATTGACCTTCATTCCAAGTATACTTCTATTGATAAATCGTACTAGCAAAGCCTTGAGACTTTAAAAAGAACAAAGATAGAGTTAGAATATTTGACCAGGAATGAATTAGAGTCTAAATCTTAAATCTAGAGTATGGCTTAACAAATCAACCAAAGAGATGACGTTATTGAAAAGCTGGAGTATGACTTACAAATGCAGAAGTAAAAATTTAAAGACCTGTTCAAAAAGCAAATGAGCATGCCCACAGGTTCTAAATCAGGCCTTGCTGATAAGAGGCATAGTTTAATGACTGATGGGAAAAGCTCAAACTAGTTAAATGAGGAAGAAGTTCAAGAATTAATTGAGTAGCTTTAAAATATGCAAAACGAGAACGATGAACTTAAGGGAGTCTTATAAGAATTGCAAGACGAGCTTGATTATGGTAAGTAGCGAGAAAATAAACTTATGTTCTTCCTGTATGTTTTGAAAGAGCAAGGATTGCCCATATCTGATGTTTTCGAAAACGAAATCAAAGACACACCTACCACTAGATTCTCTAACTAATTTGATGATGAGTACAAGTAACTCTATCATTTATTGAAAGTTGAAAGGCAAGAAATTAAAGATAGAAAAAAATCAAGAAAAGGTTCTTAATTTGGAGTTGATAAATTTGAACTTTAAGAGGGCTAGGCATATACTGAGAGAGTTTTCAGTACTCATTAAAAGAAGTCATCAGAATATGAGGTTGTTAGGGCAGTCAACCATACCAGCAAGTTTAATACAAATGACAGCAGATAAAGAGTGGCTAAATAATAAAGTAAAGATGGTTCAAGCTACTTACATGCAGACTCAGATCAAATGTCTATATTAATGGCTGAAAGCGTTATATTTAATACTGGTACTTTTGTAGAACCATCAATGAAACCATAACAGTAAATATAAAAACAATTAATAAATGAATGAGTATATAAGTGCGCAAATTGGAATTTAATAAGTAATATTAATTTAAGTTTGAAGAGATATTTGAATGAACAGGAAGAACCAAACTCAAAATTCTGACAAGAAAAGGAAGATCAAAGAAATATCTAACAGTAAGATTCAAGATGAGGAGATACTCTTTGGGTAAGTATAATATAGTTAAACCTTTAAATAAATATCATATTGAATACAGGTCCCCTAGCTAAGATAATGCGAGAAACTATAACAATGACGAGGAAGAAGATTATGAGAGAGATTTCGACAGAGATGAAGATTAGCCTAATCCAAGCGACGAAGAGGATGGCGAAGATATTTTGGATTGCATGGAATAGTAAAATTTTTTTTTATGATTAATGTTTGTTACAGTGACTACAAAGCTAAGCCAGAGCTTGATCAGTATAAATCAGAGGGATTGGACGAAGAAGAGCAAGTTGAGCTTGACCCACACTTGCTATGAAAAGTTGACGAAGAACTCAATTAACAAGATAGGATTGTTCAGAGAGAAAAGAAACTCAATCAGAGTGACTCCCTGCCGCACTCGAAAGCGAAGAACTCAATGATGAGTTCAATTAAGAAGAAAGTACCAATCAGAATGTGATTAGATAAGAGAGAATCTAGATGAGACTAGCTTAAAACATTAATGAATTAAATCATAACTTGAACTCTATTTTTATGAAGATAGGGATGAAAACATGAAGAATGCACTTGATTATGAAGATGTTCGAGGCAAACTCTCAATATGTCTTATGAGAGAAGAGGTTCTTAGATGGATTAAGAACTAATTCTCGAGCTTTCTGAGACATTTCAAAGACGACAATTGGCACAGTGTTTATGAAAATAGAATAAACGACATGTGTGCAAACAATAAGCAGAGTTTAGAAGTAAACTTCTCACACATAATTCTCAAAAATCCAACTCTTGCAATTTGGCTTGCCGAAAAACCTTCATAGATATTTCCAATTCTCAATCAAGTTGGTTATGAATTAACACTTGAGTTATTCCCAGAGTACTACTAAATTCACAAAGAAATGTATGTGAGAATAATTGAGTTGCCAGTTGAAGATAGGATTAGAGATTTACGAAAATTTCATCTTAATGCTTTGATCAAGATAAAAGGAGTTGTTACTAAAATAATATATATTTACCAAAAGGTCCTGTGTGTATCCTGAACTCAACAAAATGTACTTTAAGTGCTAGTGCGGAGATCTTAAGGGGCCTATCCTTCACAATAATTATAATCTTAAAACACTCTATAAATGCAATTAGCTTATCACTTATAGTAGTAATTGACTTGGGAAATACTCAAATAAAGAGAGAAGTAAAAAGATTTAGCTCTATAAATAAAAAATTTTGAGTTGTTTGAAAAAAGAGATAAAGATTGAGATTTTATGAATATCTCTTTAAACGTGGTCCACGGAAAAAAGATTTGATATTCTAATTTAATATATTAAATTTATTAAATATTTTTTTAGGAAAGGGTTAATTCTATAAACATATAACAATTATCTAAATAATGTCTGATTATACTATAGAACATAAAGATTTAAAGATTTCGAATAATATTTACAAATTTATGTACACTTTTAAAAAGAAATTTATAAATAAAAAACTTATTATGAACTTTTTTGTAGTTTGCATATTATTAATAAATCATTATAATCCAAGTTTGAAAATATAAATATAATTAAATCTTTTCTTAAATTATTGGATATTAAATGCTAGAGAACCTAGACAGTACCTTGGTTAGTGCGTGATGTGCTAGTCAAATGGACCTTATACTCTCGATGAATCAAAAACTCTCTTCAGAAACTACCAGAAAATCGCTATTTAAGAGACACCAGGAAGTGTTCCTCCAGGAAGAGTTCCAAGACAAAAGGAAATTTACTTGGTGAACGATCAGGTAGACTCTGCAAGACCTGGCGATGAAGTTGAAATCACAGGTATCTACATAAATCAGTTTGATCTCATTTAAAATTCAAGATATGGCTTCCCAGTATTCAACACAATCATTGAGGCTAACTATGTGAGGAGATTTGGTGATGAGCAAGTAATTGAAATTACAGATGAAGATAAAGATGACATCAAAACTCTCGCAAAGTCGCCTAATATTGGACAGAAAATTATAAACTCTATAGCTCCCTCA
Organism: Oxytricha trifallax; assembly: GCA_000711775.1. Classification (NCBI taxonomy): domain Eukaryota; phylum Ciliophora; class Spirotrichea; order Sporadotrichida; family Oxytrichidae; genus Oxytricha; species Oxytricha trifallax. The sequence goes on along the minus strand of ARYC01019124.1, from coordinate 5,171 downwards.
ATATATGGCCACAACTAAGTGAAAAAAGCTCTTGCTCTGGCTATGTTTTGAGATGAACCTAAAGACATAGGCGGTAAACTTAGAATTAGAGGAGACATAAATGTCTTGCTTATTGGAGATCCTGGCACAGCTAAATCTCAATTCTTGAAATATGTTGAGTAAATATATAATAGAGTAGTTTATACCACAGGGAAGGGAGCTAGCGCAGTTGGTCTTACAGCTGGTGTTCATAGAGACCAAATGTCTGGGGATTGGGTGCTTGAAGGTGGCGCTCTTGTGTTAACAGACAAAGGTATATGATAAATTTACTTATAATTTTACTATGCTTGATCGATGAGTTTGACAAGATGAATGATCAGGATAGAACTTCAATTCACGAAGCTAGGGAACAACAGAGCATATCTATTTCTAAAGCTGGAATAGTCACATCACTACAAGCAAGATGCAGTGTAATTGCAGCTGCTAATCCTATTAAGGGAGTTTACAACACAGCATTGAGCTTTATTGATAATGTTGACCTGGCTGATCCTATTCTATCAAGATTTGATATACTTTCAGTAATTAAAGATGAAGTGAACGAAGAGCATGACGATGCATTGGCAACTTTTGTGATAAACAGTCACATGAAATCTTAAGTATAGTTTTATTTAAAATCTCATCCAGATATTATTAGGGATCTGAAAATTGACAGGAAACCTGAAGATATGATTACTTTTACGATTTGTTTTTTAACTTTACAGAGCAAGATGAGAAAAGACTCAAGGATGCTCACAACTACATTCAAACAACTCTTTTAGATGACAAGAGACTCTAGAAAATGAATCTACAAGAAGATATTATTGATTAAGAGCAACTCAAGAAGTATATAATACATGCTAAAAAGTACGTCCATCCTAAAACCTAATCATATATTTTAATAATGTTAAATTACAACTTACCAATATTATTTAATTTTGTTCTATTCAAAAGTTCAAAATTCATATAATAATCATTCATTTTTCCCCTTTTTTTATTAAATAAAAAAATCAGTTAATATTATAATAAACAACACTTGGGATATGTTTATCAATTAGACTTTACACAAATTTTTTATTTATTTTTTCAGATTCTCAAAATTCATAAATGTATGACTTTAAGTTGAATGAGATAGACAGAGAGAAAGTGATAAATTTCTATGCTGATATCAGAAGAGAATCTTCAATCGTTTAAGGCATACCAATCGCTGTTAGACACATCGAAAGTGTCTTGCGTATGGCAGAAGCTCATGCCAAAATCCACTTGAGAGAGTATGTGAGAAGTGATGATATTGATGTTGCTATTGAAATGCTTCTGGAAAGCTTCCTCTAGTCTTAAAAATATCAGTTGCTAGATAACTCGCTAAGAGATTCGAAAAGTACAAAACTAGAAAATCTGACCCAGACCAGCTTTTAATCAGCATCCTGGTAAAGATGATTAAGGACAGAGCTATTTACGAGAAGTACATAAGGGGACTTGATGAGAGTGAGAGAATCCATATAATGCTGCCACAAGAGTCATTCTATCACGAGTCAAGAGATATCGCAAATCACAACATCACTCACTTCTTCAAATCCTCAACATTTAACAAGGATTACAAAATTGAGGGAAGACACATCATCACAAGAAACAAGATATGACCTACTACTATCGATGAAAGATTTTAATAAGATTAGTTTTCAAGTATATTTTTCAAGTTGTTTTTACTACAAGTGTCACATTTATGATTAATTTTTAATTCTTTACTTTCTTAAACAATCTTATAAATAAGAATATGAGTCATTAAAATTTATAAAATGTAATTAAAATGTCAAAAATAAAATCAAAGCTAAGATAAGTGAAGCAAGTTAATAAAAAGCCTTAAGAAAATCTGTAAAATTTAAGCAGATTCATAGAGAATAACGATTTAGAGACACTATTTTAAACTAGTAGTAACTTTAAATAAATAAATTAACAATAAATTTAATATTTATATTTCATGGGCATGCAGAAGGTACTATATAGAAGAAATAATGAGTTTATCATTCGAAGTTTTTGTATTAAAAAAATTGCTCATACTGAAACTAAGCTAATCATAATTATATTTGATAAAGATAATAAATCAATAGATGTATTTCAACTTATTACTTATTAAATTTTTAGATAATAGAATGTTGAAGAAATTTAGAGTCTAAAGCATTGATATTAAAATATTTCAATATTAATTCCTATATACTATAAATCGAAATTTATTACCTAATTTTTGAAGCTAATTAAATTCATGTCTAATTATTCTTGAAACAAAAACTTTTAAAAAATAAGGAATTCTATTAAATTTTAAAAGGAACTTTAAAATTTCAATGTGGCAAATATTCTAAAAAAAAATATTAACTAATTTAATTAATCAATTAACTTATAGTTAATATTCTCCTTCAGGTCGAAGCAAATTTGAATTAATAAAGCATCTAAAAAAAGCCCATTATCTTCAAATAATTTGAGATAAAGTAAAGCACTTGATGAATTAACTTTTAACAATGAGAGAAGTAACTGGCACTAAACTTTACATGATCAAGGAAAAACATAGTTACCTGATATAATGCGTAAAACTCCAATATAAATTATTGATCATAGATTAGAACTTAACGACCCTTAGCTTAGAATTAAGAACAGCACAGGTTTAGTTACAAAAAACAAGTATTAATCTCTTTTATTGAAGTAAAATGGTGAAGATCAGAAAAATTCTTAAGAAATTGATGCAACTAAAACCCCAATGCTGTTATTTACAATTTTTTGTAGACGTATAAAATTAATCAAAATAAAAATACTTGAAACTTAATATCACATAATTCACTTCACAAATTTGTCAATCTCACTCTCAAGGTCTTGAGCTGCTCTTGCCTCTCACGGTCCAGGTCCTTGATCTCTGCGCATTCTCCATCCTTTGGTCTGAATTTCGATGCTTCCTTCATCAACGAATCCACGGTGTCCTTGGTGAGGGCGGGCTTGAATCTTTGCAGGAACTGAGTGGGGAGGTGGGGGCGCTCTGCATCAGCATGGCCAGGTCCTTCTTGAATCTCTTCATGACGTTTTCTCTTCTCTGCCTTTCCTTGCTTATTGACAGGGACTCTTGTCTCTGTCAGCAGCTCGGTTCATGATGTTGTCTACAGTCTCATTATTCTTGATTGGGTCTTAGTTAGTGGGAGGCAGTCAGAATGCCAAGCTTCGGAGAACTTCACATTGGGATTTTTCAAATTGTTGAATTTTACAGTGAGCTTGTTCGAATGATTTCAGGAAGCAACATTAGTCGTATCGTACCTCGATCGAGAGAGCACAGCCCGAGCTAGCGAGTTACAAATAACTGAGCAGGCAGCTGTTTACCAGACAAAGATTATCCGAGGAATACTTTTGCTGATGACGCCAGGTAGTTGGAATATTCAAAATCAATCGACCCTCAGAGTCCTCATAAGTCGGCTCCATGAAGTGAGTGCCCTAATGTATACGCCTTAAGCCAACGCATGTAGAGTGCTGCCCCCAAACAGGCCAGTTTGACTGTCATGGACTAGGGTGCCAAGAATCCTGATTTAGAAGGATTTACTCTGATACACTTTAGCACTAGAGTAGTATGAATTTCACTAAGGCGCAGTGCACTAGAGCTTCGTGATTTGGCATAAGAGTTTAATGCCTTTGGCTACTCATGAGTATTCAGGATGCCAACTGGCTTGGTGGCTGAGCCAACGGTATCTGGACAGCAGACGTTCTTGAGATTATTGCTGGGACTCACCCCCTGATGCTTAGCTTGGGTAATAGGTTACGTTGTGCTCCTTCCCTACATATGGTGTTAGCAACTAATGCTCGAATCTTACCTTAATAGAGGTGCTGAGACATCCGTGGTGGGATCCAAGATATTTCGCATGGTTTGGTAATGTGTCGAATCATCGTGAGACCCTCCAATATGGCGGCCGCCATCTTCCTTCTCAAAACTACAAACCCCATTCAAGGTCTCTTCTACTAATGTCGAATAAAAGAGCGTGGAGCGCGAACCAAGAATACTGCTAACCACTCATCAGAGTGCTCCCCGACATCTGTTCTGCATCTAGATGTTGCTCAGGAGAATGCCCAGGCGCTGTTTGAAAGATGTTCTTGTTAGCAGGGGATCGTCAAATTCAAGATGGTCGAGCAGAAGATCTTCTGATGGGTCCTCCAGCTACTATGGGTCGTATTGCTGGCTGAGCGGAGCGTTAGAATCAAGGAGCAGTTGGTTGATCTGTTAGATTTGTGACTTTCTTAGGGATTCTAAAGTATTATTATAGAGGGGTAGCAGTTTATAATAATTAAATATCACATTCGTCATTTTGGTTGCTTTAGTAGAATAGCCTCTACTACTGCTACTACTACTACTACTACTACTACTACTACTACTACTACTACTACTACTACTACTACTACTACTACTACTACTACTACTACTAAATTACTAAAGCAACCAAATTCAATTATTATTATATTTAATTCTTGATTAATTTAATACGTCACCCAAATCTTGTAAATAACAGCATTGGGGTTTTACTACATCTGTGCCAAGCAATATAAACTAGCAAATATACCAGCAAATAAAGTTATTTAAAGATGTAGTTGGAATGAAGAACTAACCAAATGTTAAGTTCAAGTAATTCGTACCAGTACTAGCAAAATAATTTAATGGAAATGAAAATTAAAAATCAAAAGAATCTATAAAGGACGGGTCTTAACTAAGAAATAAAAACAAATAGCTAAATTTCAATATTCTAAGAGAATAGTAATCTCAAAGTCAAATGGGTGGTGGGGGACCTTCACTAAGAAAAAAGAAAAGTCTTTTAATTAGTAATGACCCTGGATTTAGGTACAAAAGCGTAATTGATCAATATAAATATGGAAAGACGAGTACAAAAAAAGGAAAATATAAAATATTATCAATAATAATGTATTTTTATAGCAATCGATCTTCGATAGAGACTCTCCCTAGAGTTTAGAAATCTTACATAGTGGTTTAAGACTAACCAATAGATCCAATAAAAAAGCTTGAACAAAGGTACAAAATCCAATAGGAACATCTAGAAAAAATGAAAAATAAATTTATGATTAACATAAATGTAAAAACTAGAAACTAGAATTTAAATGAGAAGGCAAAGACTGAACTA
>ARYC01019123.1:0-15835 GCA_000711775.1 Oxytricha trifallax | reverse complement strand
CTCTAGTCTTAAAAATATCAGTTGCTAGATAACTCGCTAAGAGATTCGAAAAGTACAAAACTAGAAAATCTGACCCAGACCAGCTTTTAATCAGCATCCTGGTAAAGATGATTAAGGACAGAGCTATTTACGAGAAGTACATAAGGGGACTTGATGAGAGTGAGAGAATCCATATAATGCTGCCACAAGAGTCATTCTATCACGAGTCAAGAGATATCGCAAATCACAACATCACTCACTTCTTCAAATCCTCAACATTTAACAAGGATTACAAAATTGAGGGAAGACACATCATCACAAGAAACAAGATATGACCTACTACTATCGATGAAAGATTTTAATAAGATTAGTTTTCAAGTATATTTTTCAAGTTGTTTTTACTACAAGTGTCACATTTATGATTAATTTTTAATTCTTTACTTTCTTAAACAATCTTATAAATAAGAATATGAGTCATTAAAATTTATAAAATGTAATTAAAATGTCAAAAATAAAATCAAAGCTAAGATAAGTGAAGCAAGTTAATAAAAAGCCTTAAGAAAATCTGTAAAATTTAAGCAGATTCATAGAGAATAACGATTTAGAGACACTATTTTAAACTAGTAGTAACTTTAAATAAATAAATTAACAATAAATTTAATATTTATATTTCATGGGCATGCAGAAGGTACTATATAGAAGAAATAATGAGTTTATCATTCGAAGTTTTTGTATTAAAAAAATTGCTCATACTGAAACTAAGCTAATCATAATTATATTTGATAAAGATAATAAATCAATAGATGTATTTCAACTTATTACTTATTAAATTTTTAGATAATAGAATGTTGAAGAAATTTAGAGTCTAAAGCATTGATATTAAAATATTTCAATATTAATTCCTATATACTATAAATCGAAATTTATTACCTAATTTTTGAAGCTAATTAAATTCATGTCTAATTATTCTTGAAACAAAAACTTTTAAAAAATAAGGAATTCTATTAAATTTTAAAAGGAACTTTAAAATTTCAATGTGGCAAATATTCTAAAAAAAAATATTAACTAATTTAATTAATCAATTAACTTATAGTTAATATTCTCCTTCAGGTCGAAGCAAATTTGAATTAATAAAGCATCTAAAAAAAGCCCATTATCTTCAAATAATTTGAGATAAAGTAAAGCACTTGATGAATTAACTTTTAACAATGAGAGAAGTAACTGGCACTAAACTTTACATGATCAAGGAAAAACATAGTTACCTGATATAATGCGTAAAACTCCAATATAAATTATTGATCATAGATTAGAACTTAACGACCCTTAGCTTAGAATTAAGAACAGCACAGGTTTAGTTACAAAAAACAAGTATTAATCTCTTTTATTGAAGTAAAATGGTGAAGATCAGAAAAATTCTTAAGAAATTGATGCAACTAAAACCCCAATGCTGTTATTTACAATTTTTTGTAGACGTATAAAATTAATCAAAATAAAAATACTTGAAACTTAATATCACATAATTCACTTCACAAATTTGTCAATCTCACTCTCAAGGTCTTGAGCTGCTCTTGCCTCTCACGGTCCAGGTCCTTGATCTCTGCGCATTCTCCATCCTTTGGTCTGAATTTCGATGCTTCCTTCATCAACGTATCCACGGTGTCCTTGGTGAGGGCGGGCTTGAATCTCTGCAGGAACTGAGGGGGAGGTGGGGGCGCTCTGCTTCAGCATGGCCAGGTCCTTCTTTAATCTCTTCATGACGCTCTTCTCTGCCTTTCCTTGCTTATTGACAGGGGTCTCTTGTCTCTGTCAGGAGCTCGGTTCATGATGTTGTCTACAGTCTCATTATTCTTGATTGGGTCTTAGTTAGTGGGAGGCAGTCAGAATGCCAAGCTTCGGAGAACTTCACATTGGGATTTTTCAAATTGTTGAATTTTACAGTGAGCTTGTTCGAATGATTTCAGGAAGCAACATTAGTCGTATCGTACCTCGATCGAGAGAGCACAGCCCGAGCTAGCGAGTTACAAATAACTGAGCAGGCAGCTGTTTACCATACAAAGATTATCCGAGGAATACTTTTTTTGATGACGCCAGGTAGTTGGAATATTCAAAATTATTCGACCCTCAGAGTCCTCATAATTCGGCTCCATGCAGTGAGTGCCCTAATGTATGCGACCTTAAGCCAACGCATGTAGAGTGCTGCCCCCAAACAGGCCAGTTTGACTGTCATGGACTAGGGTGCCAAGAATCCTGATTTAGAAGGATTTACTCTGATACACTTTAGCACTAGAGTAGTATGAATTTCACTAAGGCGCAGTGCACTAGAGCTTCGTGATTTGGCATAAGAGTTTAATGCCTTTGGCTACTCATGAGTATTCAGGATGCCAACTGGCTTGGTGGCTGAGCCAACGGTATCTGGACAGCAGACGTTCTTGAGATTATTGCTGGGACTCACCCCCTGATCGCTTAGCTTGGGTAATAGGTTACGTTGTGCTCCTTCCCTACATATGGTGTTAGCAACTAATGCTCGAATCTTACCTTAATAGAGGTGCTGAGACATCCGTGGTGGGATCCAAGATATTTCGCATGGTTTGGTAATGTGTCGAATCATCGTGAGACCCTCCAATATGGCGGCCGCCATCTTCCTTCTCAAAACTACAAACCCCATTCAAGGTCTCTTCTACTAATGTCGAATAAAAGAGCGTGGAGCGCGAACCAAGAATACTGCTAACCACTCATCAGAGTGCTCCCCGACATCTGTTCTGCATCTAGATGTTGCTCAGGAGAATGCCCAGGCGCTGTTTGAAAGATGTTCTTGTTAGCAGGGGATCGTCAAATTCAAGATGGTCGAGCAGAAGATCTTCTGATGGGTCCTCCAGCTACTATGGGTCGTATTGCTGGTGAGCGGAGCGTTAGAATCAAGGAGCAGTTGGTTGATCTGTTGGATTTGTGACTTTCTTAGGGATTCTTAAGTATTATTATAGAGGGGTAGCAGTTTATAATAATTAAATATCACTTTCGTCATTTTGGTTGCTTTAGTATAATAGCCTCTACTACTACTACTACTACTACTACTACTACTACTACTACTACTACTACTACTACTACTACTACTACTACTACTACTACACTACTACTAAATATAAAATGCAACAAATTCAATTATTATTATATTTAATTCTTGATTAATTTAATACGTCACCCAAATCTTGTAAATAACAGCATTGGGGTTTTACTACATCTGTGCCAAGCAATATAAACTAGCAAATATACCAGCAAATAAAGTTATTTAAAGATGTAGTTGGAATGAAGAACTAACCAAATGTTAAGTTCAAGTAATTCGTACCAGTACTAGCAAAATAATTTAATGGAAATGAAAATTAAAAATCAAAAGAATCTATAAAGGACGGGTCTTAACTAAGAAATAAAAACAAATAGCTAAATTTCAATATTCTAAGAGAATAGTAATCTCAAAGTCAAATGGGTGGTGGGGGACCTTCACTAAGAAAAAAGAAAAGTCTTTTAATTAGTAATGACCCTGGATTTAGGTACAAAAGCGTAATTGATCAATATAAATATGGAAAGACGAGTACAAAAAAAGGAAAATATAAAATATTATCAATAATAATGTATTTTTATAGCAATCGATCTTCGATAGAGACTCTCCCTAGAGTTTAGAAATCTTACATAGTGGTTTAAGACTAACCAATAGATCCAATAAAAAAGCTTGAACAAAGGTACAAAATCCAATAGGAACATCTAGAAAAAATGAAAAATAAATTTATGATTAACATAAATGTAAAAACTAGAAACTAGAATTTAAATGAGAAGGCAAAGACTGAACTAAGTATCGAAAAGTCTATTATGTAAGCTAAGAAATATAAATTCAACTTAAAGACCAGTAAATCTAAAAAGTTGAGCATAATCGATCAATAGTAATAAAAATTTAAACCTGATTATGACTTTGATGACCAGCCCTTAAAGTTAACTTCTCTATTGACTAAGTATAGTAATTCCCTAATTTCTAATTCAAATTAAAGCTCCAAAAGTTTAAGCAAATGAGAGTGACAGGACATTTGAATCAGGTTCTAATGATCAATCGATTGTAGTTGATAAGTCTTTTGTTAGTATAAATTTACCTCTGAAACTCTAACCGCTAAGCAACCTAATTGACAGTTCAAATAACAAGAGAAATAACAGTATATATGGGAATGACTAATATGTTCATAACTACAATAATTTATAGAGTGCTTCTCACAAGAAGCACATCTCAGATAAATTGCCCATAAATAAAAGTACAATTGATAACTGTAGAAATTTACAACAACTTAGTTCTGGCCAAGAAATGAGAGATTTAATTGTGAAAGGAGGGAGGTTGAAGTCCAAATCCAAAGATTAGTTTTAACATGATTTTATTATGAAAAGATATTCACTAGCTAACATAGAATAAGCAACTTATGAAATGTAATAGGACTATATGTTTGGACAAAATCAATCCATTTAATACCACACAATTCTTACTAAATTAATAATTTAAATTGTTATATTAGTACTAAATCTTATAGAGAATTAATTATAAATTTAGCTTGAAATATTGAAGCAAAATATTTTGTAAGGTTTTTAGTAGTATTTTAAAAATTAATAAATCTAGAGAATTAAAATAATTAAAAAATTTCTGCTAGAATATTTTCATTTAAACTTAGTATTCTTAAATTTTAAGGGATTTTAAATACAAATTTGGGTAATTTATTATTATTATTATTAATGATTAAAGTAAGACTAATAAATGTTACTAAAAAAGTAGAGTATAATAACATTAGTAAATCTTTTTAATTAAATTTAATTTCAATCCCAATAATCTCGAAAAATTCATACAAATTTTACTATTGCAACTCGTTAAATTTATTGATAAAAAATTTTAGTTTTAATTATAGGCAATTCAATTTAAAGGAACTAAAATAGGCAACTTGTTGATAAAAGATTATTCCCTTTAGATACAGGTTTAAAAATTGATGGAAGTATTAAAATTAGAATAAACAAGGAAAAATTTATGCAATACATGAATAATAGAAATCAGAGTGCAGACTATGGCTTTTAATTTTAAGATAATTCTTATACTTCTAAAGGTGTATACAGTATACCCCCTAATCCCAATATAAAACTACAGTAAAATTTTGAATTATAATAAAGAAAAGACATAGATCAATCATTTGCTTAATTTATTCAATCTACTAAGAAGTCTTAAGTAAGTAAAAGTTTGGATACTTTCAATAAAATAAAGCGAGACTAGACACTTTAGTAAATAGGTTAAGAAAATAATTAGAATTTGCTAATAACTTAAAATGAGTATAATAAACAATCAGGGGCTGTGCCTACTCCTAAAATGAATAGCATAGAAATAGTTAATTTAAAAGTAAAGTAATAAACCTTTAAAATGTAAGGGAAGTAGAAATCGGAATAGAAATAAGTGGTATTTAGCTATCTTGATGATGTACTTATATAGGAAGACATTAAAAATGTCAATGAGTTTATGATTTAATAACAAAAAGAGAAATTAAAACTTTAAGAAAGACTTGCCAGTCTTCAGCTTTTGCAAAAAAATCAAACTTCTTTGTAAAAGATTTATTTTTTCTTTATAAAACACTCATTTCAGAGCCTATCTAATCTTAAAAATAATCTGAATAAAATCAATATGTATAAACTCCTAGAACTAGAATGCAAATTAAGAAACAGCTTAACGATGTATTTAAAGAAAATTTCGATTCAATAGAGAAGAAGAATTATGATTAAATTATCATAAATACCTCAATTCAAAGTCAAGCAAACGCTGCTAAGAAGAAAATTAAGAAAAAATTGAAATTAAAAATTCTAAGATTCACATACCAGGAAGTGGAGTTGCTAAATTTGAGAGTTATAGTACTCAAAAAGATAATAGTAGTTTTATTTAATAGTAGCAGTAATTTAAATAACTACAGAACAAAAATAACATCATTCTTAATGAAGCCTCAAGTTAAAGTATATATTAGTCTTTAAATCATTAAGTAATTTGTGTAATTAAAAAATTACAGTATATAACAGGAATTCTAGCAAAATCCAATTTAGTATTTAAAAATAACTTCAAAAACTCTTGGACGATAAAAATAAGGTACAAATGATTAAATAAGAGATATTTACTAAAGTACAAGCTTTAATTTTAATAATTTTACAGGCTGGTGATTAAAATTAAAAATAATTAAACATCTTTCCTAAATTTTATTTTTTTAGGAAATAATTCCAAATTAAGATATTAAAATTGAATATTAAGAAATCTTTGGAAAGGAATTGAAATAATGGAAATTAAATAGTGGATTTAAATTTACTTTAAACATTCAGGTTCATAATTATTTACTTTGAAATGTATTAATATCTCTTTTCTGTTTTATAATTAAAATTTCCCTTATCTCAAGATTTTCAAATAAAATAATTAAATCTAATTCATATATTCCAAAATTTAATGTAAAGAGAACATCACACTAGATCAGATTTCACTATTACTTCAGCCGTAGTCAAAACTCCCTGCCAATAATTATTATATATTTTAATTAAATTTAACAATATATAAGTTTGAATCAATTTAAAGATATATGAAAAGAGATGTCCTTTTAATTGTTAATTTTTAAAATGGCAATTATTTTAATTAGATTTTGCCAAGCACTGATAAATGGATTGACCACCGCAGATTTAGGACTTCCTAATTACGATGTTGCTTCCATCTAGCATAGTGATTATGTAGTTGCATTGTGAAAGTGCGGAGTCAAAAATATCGAAGTCTTAGAAAAAAAGAGGAGTTCCCAGACTCGGTATTTGTAGAGGATGCGGCCATTGCTCTACCAAAATCACTGGTTATCACTCAACCTGGTGCAAAGAGTAGACAAGGAGAATTTACTGAGGATATGAAAAAGGCTTTTGAAAAGTTTTATAAGCCAGAGGAGTTTCACTTAATGACAGGCAATGAGCTACTTAGTTATAAATCACACTTACTTTTATGAATTTATAGATGATTATCAGTATTATTGAATATTATTACTTGACGGCGGGGATGTGATGAGAGTTGGAAATTTCTACTACGTAGGTTTGTCGACAAGAACTAACGCAGAAGGAGCAACTCCTTTAATTCAGATTTTGACCAAAGAAGGCCTCGATGGCATCCCAGTTTCTTTACCCAAGAGACTCCACCTAAAAACTATTGTGACCTCTATAGCCCCAAATCTCCTCGTTGTAATTTAAGAAATCAACTCAATCAGTGAATTTGACAACTTTGAAAAGATAATAGTCGATGCTGAAGAGTCTCATGGTGCGAATCTTTTAAATATCAATGGAAAGTTACTAGTCCCCTTAGGGTGCCCAAAACTTTTATAAATTTTAGAAGAAAGGGGCTTTGAATGTTATGTTGTTGATAATTTTGAATTTAGAAAATTTGATGGGCCTCTCACTTGCATGAGTGTTTTAAGTAAGAGAGACCTATTGCTGGAATGATTAGATAACATAGTAAATTATTATTATTAAAAAGGTGTTCAGTTAAATATGGGAGTAATTAAATTAAAAATAGTAACTTTTAAAGAAGAAATAAATTTTGGATAGCGAAAGAAAGTTAATAAGAATTTTTGCATAGAAAAGATAAACTTAATCTCCATATCTAAAGTTTAATTAATTTTGCTAATGACTCTAAATAGCAACCTCAAATAAATTAAAATTTTCTTTTTTATATCTTAGAATTATCAAACTTTATAAAAGATGTAAAAATATCTGTAAATTAAATTATTCATTAATATATATTTATAAAAGGGGTTTATAATAATTTCATATATAAAAAAGAAATAATTTTTTTATGAGATACTATTTTAAATTTTTATAATTATTTAAATTATGATCTCATTAAATATAAAAAGATTAATGATATTGGAAATTATCAGTTGTAGTTATGATATCAAATTATATATTTTTAATTTTTTGCCTAAAGAATTTACAAATCTATATAATTTCTAATATATAAATGCATTTCCATTCCTTCATTATTTATTTTATAACTTACTTATTTAGGAATTAGATCTATTGGTAGGTTATACTGTGTTAATTAAACATAATGATTAAAATAAACTCTATAAATATCTAAATATTATAATAATTTAATAGGAATCATAAATATTATAGTTTTGGAGTAAAAATAGCAAAATTTATCATTTTAACCTCAATACTCTCCCATCAAATAAAATCCATCAAAGAGTTAGGGCATTAATATAGATGAGTAGACATCAAATACTCGTATTAAAAATATAAAAATAAAATAAATTTCTATTATAAAAAGTCATAAGGAGCTATATTAATATTGATGAACCTTTATATTTTATTTTTAGGGTTAAATTATAACTTGGAGATAAACAAAGTATTCGAATAGATAAACTAATAAGAAGTAATTACCAGCAAATTAAAGCAAGTTGATGATTATAAATTATGTTTAAATTTTATAAATTTAAAGTAATAGTATTTTCAGTTATATCATGACAACTTTGAACAAAGATAAATGCTTATTAAATAATTAAAAAGCAGCAAATTAAACAGATGGGATTACTTACCTGTGAAAGATTTATAAAAATCTAATTTAAATCAAAGTATCGAATTATCAGTATAATCGTAAAATATCAAAGATAAAAATGAGGGTCAAATTCATAGGAGATAGATCAGTGAAGGGTAGAGTATTTCGAATAAGTAAAATGATAAAAACAATAGTAGATTCATATAAAAATTTTAGATTTATTGATTTTAAACAAAATATAAACGTAATAAAAATAAACAATTTTAATGTAGATATAAGCCAGAAAAGATTGATGATTGATAAAATCTAAATGGTTAAAAGTTGTAACAGAAATTAATTAATTCTAAATTGGAGTTTTATTATTAAATTATTCTAACAGATAAATGAAGATGAGACATATCGGATAATATATAGTAGCAGTTACAATTAACTTCTGGATTCAACTAGAAAGAGAGCTGATATCAATGATAAATAGAAATCTGAATTATTAGGACTTTAAAGTGTAGTATATCAAGATAAAGTTAATCAAATTTACAGTGATTTAAAGAAAAATTCGTTAACAAATGGGCAGTCAACAGTTTCATTTGAGAAGCTATACGGACTTAATAGTAGCTTTTAGAATTAAGAATCAAATATAATTTTCACGAAACCTTTAAAGATTATTTAAATAGTAAATCTTATTAAAATTTGATAAATCTTTGTTCATCTTTAAAGTATGAAAATGAAACCAAGTAGCTTATACTTAAACTAAACTCCATAGCTTGTATAAAATAAGTAAAAATACAAATAAAATGTAACTTACAAACTGAACCCTCTGTAAAATTAAAGGAAGAGCTTAGATAAACTTTCATCAATTCTTTCATCCAATTATTATGAGAATTTGTAAATAAACTCACAACCTCTTAAATAAAAGTAGTTATTCACAACAGGAAACTAAAGTTCTGAAAATTTATTAATTCGAGGCATGAGCAGCCATAGCAATACAAAATCAACAACAGAATTACCTCTTCTGAACAATATAATTGTTTCCAAAACTCTAGAAGCTAACTAGTATCAAAACCTGTCAGATTTTAAACCGCAAAGGTAGAGTAAGAAGTAATTAATCAGCATCCAAGATTATCACTCTATTAAAAATGATATCAAAATTACAAAAAATAGCTAGAAAAGCAAACAATCAGGTTTCGTATAGAGCAATCCTTACAAGCAAAATAACCGTAGAGGCAAATCTATGCAAGTATATTGGAATCAGTCATAAATATAATAATTAAAACCAAATACACTTTTAGGGTAGCAGCAAAATCGTAACTATGACAACTTAGGGGAAAGTACATTAAGCGTAGAGAAATAACTTCGAAACAATCTCTAAATTGCGAAAGCTTAAATAGTTTAAGACTAAAAATTAAGACATTCCATTTTATCTGCACTGCTAAATAACTATAAAAATTTGATGGATCTAATATAGAAAAAAAATCATAACCTAAATTCTAAGATTTCGGTGGCTAAAGCTAGTCTGAAGTTACATTAAATGAGGAGATAAACGCTAATGATTTTAAGTACTATAATAACAGTTTTGTCAATTCTAACATCAATTATGGCAAGAAAATATAGTCAAGTAAGAAAAATTTAATCAAGCCAAATAGACACTCTTAAAGCATTAGTATTCAAGATGTATCCTAGAAGAACTTACAGAGATTTTCTCCAAAGAAAAATACAATATTAAATGATACAATAGCCATTAAAAACTCTCATAATCCACTTTTAAAGAGTGATTAGTCACAATAAAATATTTATAATAGTTTTGATAATGGAGGAAGAAAGTTTTATTTATAAAATTAAATATAATATGCCTCAATTTATTGCAATTAAATAATTATATTGACTATGAATGTATACATTAAAATAATAAATTTTAATGAAGAAAGTACATATAGCTAAGCAAATTCAAGTAAAACGAATCCCACCCAATAAAATAATTTCATTTTGAAGATTTAAACAATGTCTCAGACGAAGAACTAACGAATTATTTGGAACCACTGAATAGCAATATGATTAATTTACTTCCTAAAAGATTATGAATTTTGAAATAAATATGATAAATAAATTAATTAAATAAGTTTAGTTTTAATAAATTATTTAATTTTAATATTTTATTTCATGAATATATTATAATTAAACATGCAGCAAAATTAAATTAATAAACATCCCTTTGATAATATAAATCATAGCTAGTAAATGAGTAACTAGAAAGTTAAACTATCCAAGGTATCTTCAACTACTTATCTATAAATAATAATGTAAATCATTAAAATCAAGGGGAGGGGTTTTAGGGGGAATTATTATGCAATATAAAAAATATAATTATTTTCTGAGTTTAACTTAGATTCAAAATCAACTAGCAAATTCCAACTATTCTCATAGTAAGATGGATGGGAGTAGCTATTTATAGTAAACACAAGCGAGTAGTTAGAATAAAAATCTTAATGGCTTGAGCAGGATGGAGGATGTCAATTAGCCACCAAGATCGCAGTTTTTGGCAAGCTAATAAGAGTTAATGAATTCAAATAATTCACAAGGCAGTCATATAATTTTTTAAAAAATTGTTCCGAAACAAACTTAGTTTTGTTCTTATTACTACAAATAAAATAATGATTGCTTATAACATGCATTAAATTATGAATTCTCAATTAGCTAGTCTGCAAAGCTTTGATGAAGTAAAGAATTCATAAGGAATTGGTCATCACAGTGCTAATAAAAGTGAATTGTAATCAAAGATTCTAATTAAGGAAGAAAGAAAGTACTATGATTATTTTTTCATCTTAATTTATCAAATAATGATTCTTACAAAATGAAAGGATTAATGCATAGCAATACAGCAAAGAAAACAATTAAAGGAAGTAAAAGCTCACAAAATTTATTCAGAGATTAAAAGTTTCAAGAAAATTCAAGTAGGCCAGTAACAACCTCATAGTAAAAATCATTTAGAATAGACGCTCAAATTCAAAAATTATCGAACGAGTTGAAGATGAAAATAAGCCGGATTCATTTATGATTCACAAGAAGCAGGGCAATCGACAAACTGAATATAATTCCCCAAATTAACCTACTAAATAAGAGTACTACTCAAATTCAAAGATAACTATTGAAGATACGTCACCAATTCATGACACCAGCACTACTTAAGATATTAAGCTACTCACCATTAATTAAAATTTAGAGATGCTTAACGATCCAAATAACCATAAAGGTAGCTTGAATACTCCTAAACAAAACCTTTCTATAAATTAACTTAGCATGACTTAAAAAGATCTGTCGACTTCATAGCAGTAGAAATGGACTGAGTCTTCTTTAAAGAAGAGAAATCTTTAAAGCTCTTAAAATACAAAGAATAATTGGAATCTTGCTTAAACCTAAACTTTACTAGGGAAGGAGGAATTTTTATTAAAGAACTCAGCGCTAGATGGCACAACTGTGAGATTTTGGAACGGCATTCTGTACAACCCAGGTCAAGTGATAAACAAAGAGTAAAACTAGAAAATTCTAATTCCACAATTTTATCATGGGCAGAAATACAAGCAAACTCAAGGGGAGACTTCTGACACAGTCAAGATGGAGTTTTTTCTTAAGAAGGAGATTGAAGATTACAGAAGCAACCAAAAAGCTAGTAAGCATACCAGGAAAGGCGTTATGATAAAAATGTTGATTGAGGAGGTTGATAAGCAGCATTTGCGCATAAACTTTCTTGAAAATAAAGTCAGGGAATAGAAATCTAAAATATTGAAGTTAGAAGATGCATTTAGAATAAATTTATAAATTATTGAAAATGCAATTTTTAATATTCGATTATTAATAGAATAATTATTATTTACGGTATAATTATTTACTTAGTAAATATAAAACCTTAGCTGTAATGTTTTTAAGCGATATAATTAAATTAGATTTATTATAATTATACTTCAATGTTAAAAATAATAGCTTTTTAAAGGTTTTTTTTTAATAAATTTTCAATTAATTAAAAAGTTTTGAAGAAGTTATTTTTAAATAAATTACTTTATATTTATATATCTTTTTAATTGTTTCAAAGGTCACACAGACTTCTATTAAGATGCAGTTCCTCCAATACATAACACAGAGAGTTACATTATGATGGCTAGTAAAATTTGGATGTTTCTAGTCACAACAAATTTAATAAAATTTTGGGACCCCATTTTTTAATCTCTTTTTTATTTCTGGCTCTTAAGAAAGATTTAAGTTTCCTTTAATTTCTAAGTCTCACAAAAAGTAATAAAATTCTCAGGGTAAAACACTTAATGGGTACTTAAAGAAATCAAAAGAGTTATAATCAAATAAATTTGATAAAGATATTATAGTGATCGATGGAGACGAAGATGACATGCAAAGAGATACTTCTCAGAATTAGGATTTACAGGATGAACTAATATTGAAAGATTCTTCTAAAATTGGATTTAGAAGCCAATCTTAAGGTGACTTACTCACTGATACATAAAGAATGAGCTAATCTTTTGGATTTTATATTTTTAAGTAATATCTAGGGATAACCTAAGATATTAAGATCAAGAACTAATGGAAATTCTGAATTAAAAACATGATCAATCAATGTAAGCTGTGAATATAAATGCAGATCAATTGAATTGGGTTCAAATAGAGAAATAAATAGGGGTTTGAAATAAAAAATAAATAAATATATGCTATTCAATTTTTAATATTATGATCATCCCTTTAAAAATAAGATTAATCTACACAAATGGATATTGATAATAATTTACTTGAGTTGGATCAGAAATAAGTCATTGATGAATAACCTCTAATAAAAAAGAGTACCTTGATATTCAAATTTGCAGATTAAAATAGTAAGTGTTTATTTTTTAATTAATCCGTTTTATAGTATAAAAGTTACTTTTAAACAAAGATGCACTTTTAAGTGAAATTTGTGGAGGAAATCAATAGCAAAAACAAGTAGAGTTAAATGTAACGACTCTAATCAAAGATTTGGAGAAATCAGTTTAAGTCATAAAAAAATGCATAGGCTACTAGATTATCAATAGAAAATATAAAAGAAAATTGATAGGAACTTAGATTTTCATTAGCTACTAAATGAATTCCAAAATATGACTTAAAGTATAATTAATTGTGACAATGTGGTGTTCTTAATAGTTGACATTCCAGCATAAGAATTGATTTAGTTCACGAAAGAAAGTGTGTAACTAAAATTTAAATTATATATTTAAAAGTTTCAACAAATATTTATGGTCTGAAATGTTCAAGTTTTAAATCGATGCTCTAAAAGACAAGCTGTTTATAAGCAACGAAGATCAAATCTTAAAGAAAGTGAATGAAACAAATATCAAGAAACTATTAGGCTAAAGCTCTTCTCATAAACTACAATCAATTTTGATAAATAGATTTTAAGTGCTTGGGAAGTAGGGTATAGCTTTGGCAATAGATGCAAGAAATGTAAACTTTACTGAGGACATAGCTAATCCAATCTTCACTTAAACTGACAACGATTAGTTTTAATTATTTAAGTACTGCTTGTCTTAGAATGCTTAACCGAGAGAGGGACTATGATTTGAAATCGAAATTAATCAAAGCTCAAAAAGAATTGTTTAAGATTGGCATTAACCTCAATTCTAGGTCTAATTTTTCCAGTTTGCTTTTTGAAGCAGAAATGAAACTTGGAGAGTTAATTCAAACAAGCAATGTCACTATTATAATCATAGATTATGAAGAAGAAATATTCTTCAAGCTTAACAGAGAAGCAATCGTTATTAATGAAACAACTTAACAAATATAAGAAGGATCTATGGTTGAGACAAGATTTGACAAGACAAGAAATAACAATCAACTTGAGCCAGATCATTACTAAATTCACTAGCATGATAACTACCTAAAGTATTTTGACTATGGTGGTTTGGCAAAAGTATCAATAGATCAAAAGAAAACACTGCTAATTATGAATCCAGACTAATACCCAGAATATAATACAGACATAGACATTAGATTTGAGGACGAAATCAAGCCAATCATCTGTGTTCCTATGTGAGACAAAGATGAAAGCTAAACTTTTCAAGGATGCATAGAAGTAGAGTTTAAAAAGAGACATTATCTATCTAGCGATCCGTTAATGGGAGGTAACTTTAGCTAGTTTAAGTTAGATACTATAACTCGGAAATACTTGAAATTTTCTCAAATCAGCTTAGAATATCAGTTGAGAGACTGAACATTTTACGAAAGTACCAAAGCGAAAGAGTCGATTGCAAGTTATCAATGTTCATAATAAATCAAGAAGCATTTCTCCATTTAAATAAGGTACTTTCATATCAAAGGAGGTGTACAATATACATGATTAAAGTTAAATGAATCAACTTAACATTATAAATTAAAACAGCTATGATTTATAATCTTTGAGTTTTTAAAATCAGAGAAATATATTTGAAAGGGAAGAGCTAGAGAGAGGCGAAGAAGCTAAACAAAATTTCTATAACGAATGAATATACATATAGATATAAAGTTAATTTAAAGTTTTATAAATTAGTTTAATTGAAAATTATATAAGTTTTTATTATATTTAATTGTCTTTCTGCTCTTTAAATTAATCAAAGTTAGCCAATATAGGTATAGGTTAAATACTTAGACATACACCAATATGTGAAAGGGAGTGGTAACAATATTGAATCTAGTCTATCGAAGATACTTCCATGCCCTAGGAAAAATGTTCCTGAATCCTATTCGAGATATTAAAATCAGATTAACTGTTGTGAAAACTTTAGATGGTAATTTTATTTAGCTTAAATTTAAAAAATGAAAGGAAATAATTTGCCATTATTTTATATTAAAATTTTGAAAATTATGGGAAGACATTTTAATAGAAAAACAAGCAAGTAAATTTTAAATTATTGATCATATATTTAAAAGATTTTTAGACCAAAATATGTTTCAAAATAATCAATTTATTATGATATAAATTAATTTCATTTTAAATTTCAAATCAGTACACTAATTTGAAATAAAGTTTTATTTATAATTAAAAAATAATCATTTTTTTAATTAATGTTTTAATCATGAATTTAGAAGGATTTATTTTGAGAATAAGACTAATAATTTTTAAATAAAAAGAAAGCTAGAGAATTAAAAAATAAAGAAGTAATTCAACTAAAATAAATGACTGAACTTAATTTATCGCGATGGTAGAATTTTAATGAGACTCTTAAACTTCTCAATATGTGCTTCTTAAAAATTAAAGTCCTCAAACCTCAATAAATTTCCAAT
>ARYC01019122.1:0-20885 GCA_000711775.1 Oxytricha trifallax | reverse complement strand
ATATTCTTCTCTTTGTGCCAGCTCCTGCATCTATGTTCATTTCTTCTGGCTTTTAGACATCTTTATAAAGTCTCTTGCTTTCTTCATAAATAGTCTATGACTTTCTCTCTCTGTGAACCTTTGCATGCTCTTTCATTAGGAATATACCAGTTCCAGGTTTCTCTACATAGTTATGAATCAAAGCTTAATAGAGAGGAATGGGTGCTTCTTAAGCTCAGCGAGCCAGGTCTCGCTTATTAGTATGCCTTGCTTCTTTTAATCTTCAGGAGAAATAGAGTAGCGTTTCTTGTGAGCTACTTCAATGATCTCTCTGAGATAGCTCTCTCTTAACGTGCCAAGAACTCCAAAGAAGAAGCTCCTTTCTGGAAGCTTGTTAGAGAGTTGTTTCTTGGTAGGAAGATAAACTACCAACTCTTCATCTTTCATCGCATCCTCGTAGAGATTAGTGACTGAAATCTCTGGGTAGTTTGGTATATCTATCAACTTTATTTCACTGATTTTGAAGGCTTTCTTCTCATCGCAGAGTATAGCTTTTAAGAATGAAATTTTGGTACCTTCCATCGTTGGAATGAATAAACCGACTATAGTATATGATTAAGTATATGTCTCATGCTTGCCATGCTGAGTGAGATATCGATAGAGATCTTCCTTGCTTCTAAATCTTGAGATCATTTCTTAAGCTTCAACCCTCTTTATTGCAGTACTTTTAGATTCCATCCTTGTTCCTTCTCTTCTTATTGAATTTCAAATTTTAATATATAGAGTTCTGGATCCTACTGTTAAAAATCTTAGTATTAAATATAGGCATCTTATAGGAGTTCAACCTGGTAAGGATACTTGGAGAAAGCTCGCAGAAGCTGTAACAAACTTCAGAGATGGAGCTCCATTTTTATCAATTTAGTTCCATTAAATTACTACTAAATTTGTTTAAATTTAATTAGTACTGGACTGGTACTAATTCCGTTTAATTTTAATTGGTACCAATTTAATAGTACCAAAACTTAATTAGTACCTAGTTTTAAACTAATGAGGTTTTAATGGAAAAGTTCCAAAATGGTTCAAAACCTAATTGGTACCAGTACCAACCCGGTTTTATGCTTGGTTGGTACCAAAATCGAAATTATTAAGTATGAAATTAGAAAAATTACATTTAAAAACTAAGCATAAATATTATCTCTAACACCTTAAATTCAACCATAATTGTTGTCGTATCAACTCCTATACAGAGTGACTATATCCAGAAAGGTTATTAGAGCTTTATAATAGAAATTTAAATTTGAATTTAAACATGGCGGCTAACTTAAATCGAAAAGCAGTTTCTCTATGCAGTGCAAAATCATAGATAAACTTTGGCTCCTCCAAGAAACCAGAAGTAATTTATATTGAGAAGGAGGTGAAGGAGGTTGAGCTAAGAGCTCTAGAGTTTGAAGCTGAGGTCTTTAAAATTTAAGTATATAATAACGAAGTTTGAGATGTATGAGCTGCAGAGATACGGTGAGTTTTATAATAAACATAAGTTGAATTAGTTGAGGAAGATAAAGAACAGCAACAAATAGAAAAATTTAAAACATTTTAATGTGAAGACTGCTAAAATTTCTTCTCAACTGAGTCTAGCTTGAAGAGGCACATCAAAGAGGTACACTCTGATAGAGCTAAGATCTTTTTTAAGCATGATAAAATAGATGGTAGATATTAGTGCACAACATGCATGAAGTCTTATACTCACTAAGCCAAAGTAAAGAGGCATATGCAGAAGCATCATTTAAGCGAATTCCTGATTAAAGATGAGGAAACTTAAAAGCTTGTACCTGATAAAATAAAAAATAACTCTCTTGAGTCATAAAGACAACAATAGGAAAGGCTCAAGAGGTAGAAGCGTTTTGAATCAATGAATCAGCCAGCAAATGGTACTCTTATAGCATGTCTTTAAGAGAGAGCTATGTATATACCTGCATTGAATGTAATTGATATTGAAAGCTGTATTGAAAATTACTTGCATTTTGACGTACCTAACAAGGCAAAACTTATAGTGGTTGATGAGTATGCTTACAAAGTATATCCTTTTGAATATCTCATTAAAAGCGAGCAGTATCAAAATGAATTTGCAAACGAATACATAATACTGAGGGAGGCTTAGAAAAAATAGCTTAAGAACTTACTTATACTTGATGGAGTTATTCTTGGGCATGACTTTGTTGCATTAAGACTGAAAAAGTTTGAAATGACTTTGAGAGAGTATCTCTATCATAATAGATACCCAGATGATTTAAATGAGATACTGTCCGAAATGATTAAGGGTGTTTATGAGCTTTATGAACTTGGGTATGTACATAGAGATTTGAAGCCTGAAAATGTTATGTTAAATCTCTGTCCATTAGAAATTGTAGTCATTGATTTCAATAGAGCAATTAGATAAGAAATAGTAACTTTGGCTGAGGTTCTTGGCACACCAGGATACTTTCCAATCAGGGAGAAGTGGACTAATGGTTCTGTTTAATGGGATGTTTGGGCAGTTGCGCCATATTCTTAGAGTGCGATATGGAAAGTATGTCTTACTTTGGAACAAAGCACGAAAAATAATCAATAAGTTTGGCTTCTAAACATATTAAAAGGAATATGTCTGCAATGAAATTATAAGGCTTGTAGAGATGATAATCGTTAGAGCTCCAGCTTATCCAAGATAATCTTTAGAAGATATACATTAGCCACTCCAGAGAGCTAGATTCAAGAGGTACCACAAAGATAAGCAGATAAATTTTGTTTGAATTAAGTACACTAATAATTATTAAATATTCATTAAATTTACAAAAAACCTGCGTTTTCTCTACTTACCCCAATAAGACCCCAACTATACCTTACAAATCAAAGCTCTTATAAACCTCACTAAGGGGTTTTGGGGTTTTGAATCAACTCTATGAAATAATTTATATTAACTTAAAAATTATAATTGTTAAATATTGTCTAAATGATTTTCCAAATCAGAATTAGGAAGTTATACAACATTCCTTTACTTACTTGTATTCTTTTAAGTTTGTCATAACCCTCGTCTTACACAAAATTACAATAAAATACGTAAGCTTTTGTTTGAGCTTTATTTTAGAAAGTATTCCAGCATATCAATGTGATAAAACGGTTTGAGGTCCTATCCATCCTATGAAGCCCTTAGAAACTCTTATTAAAAAGTTGGTTAAAGCTTAATTAAAATAGCTTTTGCTTTTGATAACAAATCTTGATCATCCCTAAAATCAGTCACATTTAGCAAGTTTTATGCTTGGAAGAAGTTCTCTTAAACTCCCTCAACTTTTATAGCTTAAATCTTTGAAACAAGATCTTCATAGTTTGGCATGATTTCATCAAAGTTGAGTGGAATGCTTATATATTTAATTTAGTTTCTTTAATAATTCAATTCAATGCATATAATGTGAGTCACTACAGTTTTTTCTTTTCTTTGCTTAAATGTTTGGCTCTTTTCTTATTGTTGAATTTTGTGACTTAATTTTGGATTATCAGAGTATGCTTCCTTTGCTCTTTAGATTAGTTTAGACTTTCCAGTGAAAGGAGGTTGATTGAAGTTAATAAAAAGCAATCTATAATGAGCACTGCCCATTTATTACATCATGAATTTGTAATTGCCCTTATCTACCATTTTAATGTTCTCATTTAATTAGGAGTTATAATTATTATTAAACAATCTGCATTAACAATAAATTATTTTAAAATTCTAATATTAAATACGGAAGATCTTTTAATTTAAACTCATAGCAAAGCATTTTTGATAGCTTATATCATATATATTTGCTTTTTTATTGGGGCTCTTGAAATTACAGTGGTATTGATATGTATTGTCAAAAATATATTCTACTACTTTACTCGATAAACTTGAGATCTGTATGCATAATATGGAATCACAACCTTATTCATTACTTCAAGTATTTTAACGGATATAACTTGATTATTTTTACTTAAGAATTTATCGAAATTGATGAGAATACGAAATTGAATTCTAATTATAGTCAAACAATCTTCTAATAAGATTATGCATTTATTAATTTATTAATGCAGAATGAAATTTATAAATACCTTTAAGTATTAATTTAAAATAATATCAACGCTATTGATATAAAAATAATATAATTAGTTGCGTGTTTTAATCCCAAGATCTGCAAATAATTAAAGTACTTATACTGTTGTGATTGGTGCTTCTGATAGTATACTTGGCGTTTTGTAAACTTTTAGAAAAGCAAGGCTTTAATATCTTGTAATTTCAAGATCAGAAGAAAAACTTCAAAAGTGGAATTACTTAAGTTTATAAATAACAAGAGGGGTGAAAGTTTAGTATATCGTCTAGAATTTATATGAAGCTACTACTTATCAAGAATATTTAAATAATTTTGGCAAGTTATTCTAGGATATTAATATTGCCAAAATGATTAACTTTTTGTCATTTTGTATATTTAAATCATCTTTAACGCATGAATTGGCATTACAGGTCCATTTTAAAATATCAAAGTCAAGGAAGGTTTATCAGTGTTCAGTCTGAATTGTTTCCACCCAATATATCTATAAAAATTCTTACTAAACTTGCAAATAAATAGAGCAAAAAGATCAGCATTCTTTGGTATATATTCTTTAAAAGGTTACCATAATTTACCTTTTCATTTGTATTATCTGGCACAAAAGTATTTGTGAGATATCTTTGAAGGTCTTAACACAGATATGCTGAATGACCTTAGAACCAAGGGTAAAATCGACTTCTAATGTTATAAACCAGGGTTTGTAGTTTTTACTAAACTTTCAAGAAAAACTAAAGGATTTACTATTCCAGATACGTTCAAGCAAAAGAAGGCGCTTTGAAGGATCTTGGGGAGAGAAATAGTAGTTATGGAGTAATTGATCATAACTTTATTGGAGAGATTATTAAAGTATTAAGATTTTACATGTCAAGTTTAATAATTTTTTTATTATTGGTAGGAGGGTATAAGAACTAATAAAAAGATAAGAGGTAGGAATCTTTCTTTCATTTTAATATCTTTGATTTAAATCCAATTTCCTTAAATCATAAATCTTTTAATTTATAATTACATATAATTAAAAAATTAATGAGTTAAAGTAAGGGTGCGTGGAGTATTTTTTTAATTAGATCGTAACTAAAATAACTCTGTACCCTATGAGTTATATTTAATGAAAAAATTCTAATAATATAATGTAAAACAAAATTATTTAACATCATTAAAGATAGGCTATAAATAAGCCAAGTGGATTCTTAAACAACAACTCCCATCCAATAAATTTTACCTTTTCAACTGATTTATAGAATAAATAAGCTTAACCTATTGATTAAAGCTTATTATTTTATAGAATTATTTATTCTATAACATAATTATGTAGATTGAATAATTATTATTATTATTATTATTATTATTATTATTATTATTATTATTATTATTATTATTATTATTATTACTATTATTATTACCTCAGCTACTTAACAATCAAGCTACGGGAGAAGATCATTATAAAATTGAATTGGCAAATTAAAATCATAAGAAGATCAGTACACAAGATAAATTAAGGAAAAAGGGATCTGGAGAGAATTCCAAAGGATTGAGGTTAACTTGAATTCATCTTAAAAATATTGTAAATTACTAATAATCAGGGCTAGAATGTTGAAAGTGCAAACTACTTGTGTAAAGCAAGATAGATGAATAAGAAAATAGTCAAGTGACTATCGATTAATAAGACAGTAACTATAAATTAATATAAATGCAACATGTTGTTTAGGGAGGAGAATGGAACAGCAATAAGAAGGGAGTATCGGCATGATAACACCATAATCTTAAATGATGCAAAATATATAGCTAAATAAAAGCAATAAAATCTTACAGTAAAATATTTTTCATTATTAATATGTAAAATTTATAGGATAAAAAATGATTTATTTATTTAGAAACTTTTATAAGAATAGAGTATTCCTTCACTTAATGTTAATTATTAATAAAGCTAAAATTGATCAAGAACTGTTAAGCGTGAATCTCATAGTGATAATCGTTTGATCAGTGATATTACTAATTTTAAATCAATTTAGTAAATATAATTTATTCTTTTTTAAAAATATAGCCTTGAAGATTTTTGTAGATTAATAGTTTTATTTTAAATTATTTTATTTATAGTCTACATTTTTCTATCAGATTTCTTAGTTCGAGCGGAAAGATAAATTACTTTTAATAAATAAATTTATAATTTGGTTGTCCATTTAAACTTAATGAATTTAATTTGCTTTTATAATGAGCTTATATATATATATATATATAATTAACCACCTCCCCAAAAATTTGCTTTAACTAACACTAATAATTATAATTTTACTTAATTTAACGTAATTCGTTAATAATAGCTATAATATAGTTAATTATAAAACTTGCAAGGTTCAAGTTTAACTGCTATAACAGGCAGTTCTAATAACCCAACTCTATAAAATTCAAAAAATAACAGTGATCAGGATCTGATCAACAATTTAAAAGCAAACAGATACTTAAATAAAAGCAGATTAAACTTAAATAAATCTTTTCAAATTGTCCTTAAATTCGTTTAGTCTCAATGAATTAAATGATCAGAAATAAAAACTGAAATTAGTTATCGAAACTTCTCATTGAATGACATTGCAAGAAATAATATTATCAAATCTGATTAACTTATAAGCAGATAAACTAATGCTAAATATTAGTGTGCTTATATTAAAATAACACCAGTATGGGTGGAGATGAGAATCCATAAAGTAATAGTCCTAAGGAAAATAAGCGAATAATCATTGACACAGCCTCTAACAACAATGAGGGGAGATTATAATATAAAAAAAACTGTTGAATAGTAGATTGAAGTACCCAACTCAGCAAATGCCACAAATACCTCCAGGAAGATACTCATAGATGTTCAAAAGAAAAATAAAATCATAAAAGTGGATTAAATTTAACGAATTTTTAAATCGAATATTCCAGCCACTACTACTTCTTCTGATTAAGAACATTCCTTTTTAAAGCAGCAAGTAAATATTAAGAAAAATTTCAAGAATTAAAGGGAAAATTTTACTGGAAAATTCTAACTAGAAAGTAAGTGCAAGATAGTACCAGACTCAACATGTCACTTTGGATCCAATAGATAAAGAATCCATATAAAATTAAGAATTCATATGAAATTTCAAAGATAATTCGACTTAAAATAAGAGTCGATTTCTGTAGAAAGTAAGTTCCTATTAATTTGCAGGGATAATCCTCAAATTAGTAACGTAAAATGAATGAACTAACTAACTAACTATAGCAGAAACTGTGAGCTATTTGAAGCTTAAAAGAGAAACCAAAAATTTGCCTTAATTAGACATTCCATTGAGTATAGGCTCAGATGAATTAAGTCCGAAAAGCAATATTTTTTAATTAAAAAAATCCTAATAATATGCAACAGTAATTTAAAACAGCAATGGTAAAACAACAGCTTAACCTAAAGAATAGTTAGCTCTCATTGCTTCTAAATTAATTGAGAAACAACCCCAACGGGGCTTTAATAGCAAGCGAAGAATCTAATCTAATTTTAAACCTTGTAATTTTTATTGTTAAATCAACTTAGTTGATAAAGATTAGAAAGAACCCTCATCATAAAAGTGTGTTACAACAAAATCAAATTTAAATTAAAATAAAAACCGTAGAGGCATCGATGGTTAAAGTGATTCTCCTTAATAGATAGTGATCGCAGATGAGAATCAGAAAATAGCCGTTCCTGCACTTATAAAAGTTAAGAAAGATAGCAAACATAAATCTCACATTGAATAAATGAAAAGAGCCATTTGTCAGCCCAAGCTTCCACCAAACTAAGTTGTTATTCTGAAAGAGATGAAATGCAGAAATTAATTAGAGAGATTGAGAAACATTAAAACGGTTAAAATTACCATTCTGAAAAGAAAGTGGTGGAACTGCACATTTAAATAAAAAGAAATATAATATAATAAGGAGATATTTTATTATAGTCAAATAATTCAAAATAATTGCATCGAATTATCTCCAGACATATAATAAGAGGAGCAACCCTGTGGGAAAAAGTAGCTTAAAATTAATAAAACTAATACTTTGGGCAAAAAGAAAATAAATAAAACTGCAGGTATTGAGTCTGATAATTTTAAAGCTAAGATAAGAGGTCAGAGGCGTAATAATGAAAGTGCATAAATACTTAGCAATAAAAATCTGATGAAAAAAATTAAAAGGTGCATTTAAAACATAATATAGGCTCAATTAAGCTGCTTAAGAAACTATTGAAACTTTCAATCCTAAGTACAGCATCTCGAGTTATCAAGAAGAATTCAAATAAAGCTAAGAAGAAAACAAATCCATGTCAAGTGTCTAAACGAATACCTATATCAAACATAATATCATTGAAAAATATCAAAAGTACATTTAAATATATCAAAAGCAAATATAAACTAAGATTGCCTAGAATTAAGAGGGTTTTAAAGAAAATAAGCAGAGTTTTGCATAAAAATTTTCATTATTCAAATTTCATTAAGGGTTTAGATTGCGAATTCAATAATACAGAAACACATTTTAACACTTATTATAAATTCTAAAGGAAAAATTCTTTAGTTTATGGAAAATTTAATTTATAAACTCGAATGGAGTTATATAGGCCCAATAAAATTGCCGAAAAATTCAATCACTAAAAGTAACTTTTCTAAAAATATGAGTATTTGGACTTTTGTTCTTAAGAAAGATTAAATTAGACTTAACAAAGGCAACTTTGATAAAAATTCAAGCAACATTACTAATACCATCAGAAATTTTGGCAATATTTTCATCAGAAATCATACATGATATATTGGAGTCATAAGAGATTAAGAAAATAAACCAGAACTTACTCATAAATGAGTCAATTAACCTATCTACGAATAATTTGAGAGGATCAAGTAATGTTAGAAGAATCTAATTGGAATATAATGGATCATTACAAATCATAAGATGAGTAAATAACCTACAGATTGATTATTAACTACTTGAAGAGGACAATCATCTCTTAGAAAAGTAGCAGCCTGATTAAAATTTAAACCATGTAGTAAATCAAGTTCTTTAAGCCCAAATAACAATTATGTAATTAAATCCTTAACTCATGATTATGTTCCCAGCTCCACTATTTTCATTGTAAAACTTTCCTAATTATTCGCCAGCTCTATGGTAATAGATTATGAAAGAATAGCTGTAATAATTTCACTAAATGATGCTTATGAATGCAGTAATGTATCTCAAATAATTTGGTACTTTGTAAAATCCAAACTAGTCTCCATTTACACAACCCTACATGTAAATTCCATTACCTCAACAAATAATGGCTTAAAAATACCCTTAAACTTATTAATTGTAATAACATCCGGAAACAAGTAACAAAGATCTCTAAGACTTCAGTTCACCATAAAATAATATAAACATAATACCAACCTCCGACTACTTTTGCATTCAATAAAGTGCGAGATATATGCCGCCACAAAATATTCTAAAATAGATGTTAATTAGATTGAAGTATAGCAGTTTTATCAGCATGAAATGATAATAATGAATTAAGATCAATTGAACCAGCAGTCTTTCAATATGCAACCTCCACTCTTCCCATTATCTCAGGAGAGTCCAATAAAATTAAACAGGAAAATGCTCATGTAATAATAGGAGGATAACCCAGACTAGAATGTAGCACAATACACAAACATTAATCCTTTTGTGAAGGATGACGAATTGTGCAATTATGAGGCAAGTGATACTCCAAGAGTTTACTTTGGAAAAGTACTAAGGGAGTCTATTCCCATTATAATAATTGCTAATAAAGAGGATGATGGTATTAGATCTTCAACATATTCGATCAAATTGAGAGGTCCTAAAGATTTTTTAGTATTATTGGAATGCATTCTATTGACTAGATTGAGTAGCACAATATAATTTTGTATTAGCATATAGCTAATTCATAATCTTTTAATTAATAGATAATCAAAGTAAGGCTGCAAGTTTAATTTAATATTTTTATTTCGATTTATTTTGGTTTAGATTAAACAATTATGAATAAATTTTATTTATTACGGAGTTGAAATGTAGGTATTTTTCATTATTGTAGAAATACATTTGAATTTGGGAAATTATTTATAATTAAATAAATATTAAATCAAAATCTTGGAAGTTAAAGTTGTCCAATTTAAACGATATAGGGCTCATTCGATAGAGAATTCAAAATTAGCTGGACTTTATTATTGGTGGTACTATTTTATCGCATCGCTGGTGCGAGATAACTTGACTTTTATTTGAATGTCTAATTTCATTAATTTATATGTTTAATTAAAGTTGAGTTATCTCGCTGCAGGGATGTGATAAAATAGTACCGCGAATAGTAAAGTCCAGCTAATTTTGAATTCTCTATCGAATGAGCCCAATATCGTTTAAATTGGAAACTTTAACTTCCACGATTTTGATTTAATATTTATTTGATTAAAATAATTTCCCAAATTCAAATGTATTTCTACAATAATATCTTGTTTATTTGGTAGATTATAGATTTTAAATTGAAGATTAAATTAGGTTTTTATTTGTCGAATTATTTGCAGTTCAAAATTTCTTTTATAGTAAAAGAATTAATAATGTGAACTTGACTATAAGTTTTGATAGTCCTAAACTCATTTCTGTGGATGAAAAGGATTTGATATAGTTAGTTTAATTTATTTTTTAAAGTATTAAGCATGTTTCATTCAATTATGTTGCATTGCTTAAATTTGATAATAGTTTTTTCGTATAGTTTATCTTATAATTCCTTAATAAATTACAATTTCTCATTAATTACAATCATAATCTCTATAAATTCTTTGTGAATCAAAAATTTATTAATAAATCATTAATCTTCTGGATCATTCATATTATAATATAAAATTTGGCGTCGCAAGAATAAAAACCTTCATTGTTGAGTCTCACTCCCTTATCATTTCTTTTAATTTTCTATCCAATAAATGAATCAATCTCATGGATGTTGTTTAATTAAAATTCATTAGTACCAATAGTTAAATTGCCCATTTTTTGGTAATAAGTATTCTAAGTATTTTGATTTATATCACTAAATAAAAAGTCTTTAATAACTATAAAAATTATAATAAACGATGATCTACTTTGCATTGAAAAATGTACTTCTTCCCCTAATAAGTAATAAAATATTAGAATATGACAAAAATATACTCGTGGCACTTTAGCACAGTCATGTAGAATTTCACTTCCCACATTTTAGTTTCATAATCGTAGTCACATTTTAGAGATTCTCCATTCAAATCCCAATTTTTAAATAAATTTTGCATTATTTATTTGACAAGTTAAGGAATCAATTAGATATTTTTAACAAGAGAAATAAATTGTATCATTTTTACTTATAAGTTTAAACAATATTTTAATATTTTTCCAATTAATTCCAAAAAATAATTTTTAGTTTTAATTGAAACAATCTTTTCATTTACGAATTCTTAGATAATTTTACCTATTTAAAATAGCTTTTATGAAAAAATATAGAAACATTAAAATCATTATCTAAAATAATGCAAGATAAACTAATGTTTATTATTAATATTATGATAACTAATAGAAAATAAAATGGCTATGGGGAAGCATCCTCCCCCCCTAATGTATACTTTTTATTTTGTATTCTGATAGAGTTTTTGACGCTGAGTAATAGTAGCTAATGAACTTGGGGTGTGCGAGCAATAGTTTTTGAGCTATGACCTCTTATATGTCAAAAAATTATATATAAAATCATCATAAAATTGACAAAAATTTTCAATTTTTCTTCAAATTTTTAATTTTCATAAAATTATCGATTTAAGTGAAAAATAAGAAATTTAACAAAATTATATAAATCTTATTTAATTATTAACAATAAAATTAAAAAATAAAATTATTCTCTCTTATTAAAAAAATGCAAAAACAATTATTTTTCAATTTTATTGTTAATAATTAAATAAGATTTATATAATTTGTTAAATTTCTTATTTTTCACTTAAATCGATAATTTTATGAAAATTAAAAATTTGAAGAAAAATTGAAAATTTTTGTCAATTTTATGATGATTTTATATATAATTTTTTGACTTATAAGAGGTCATAGCTCAAAAACTATTGCTCGCACACCCCAAGTTCATTAGCTACTATTACTCAGCGTCAAAAACTCTATCAGAATACAAAATAAAAAGTATACATTAGGGGGGGAGGATGCTTCCCCATAGCCAATAAAATAAGTATGATTGAAAATTAAATTTTATTTTATAAAATGATCATAAACTTTAATATTTTATTCGATGCAATCTCAAGATTTAAGTTAAAGTCTTAAACTAACTACAAAAGGATCTTCCTCTTTCATGTTGGAAGATCAGCTGATGACAGAGTGTGATTAATCAAACTCTTCAATCGTTTAGATTGCTGCAACTTCAAATATCGAAATCTCACCAGATCAAGCAGAAGAACCAAAGAAACTTTCTTTGAACTTGATTAGGTTACTGGAAGCAAAGATTCTATCATTCAGATAAGTTAGAATATTATTAAACTCATTCAGACTTACCCTTAACTATCCTCAGCAGTAGTGAGTATTTGGTGCAATAAAGCTTGTGGAACTAGTCAAAATATGGATACAGCCAAGGAGCTTGCAAAACCTTAAGTGGTTAACAAAAAGAGAAAGACTGGGACTTTGATTTTCTTGTCTATTGAGATCATCAACAAGATCAATGCTGTTGAAACTAAAAAGTAGTAGAAGAAAATTGCCCTGAAGAAGTAGATACTCGGTGACTCGTTAGTGAAATATAAAGAACGAAAAATCAGTCAGAAAAGATTATACTGCAAAGAGTGATAAACTTTAAACTTTAATCAAGCAGTTTGAACAACAAGATGTGTAATTGTGGAGAGAGTTTGAGAGATTTATCTTTGATACAATTCCAAAATGCTTTTAAGATGTGATTTAAGTGAAGAAAGATCGTGATGATATTCTGAAAGTAGTGAATATTTGGAAGGACAAGCAAATCTCTGATTCTGAAATCCTTGAGAGCTTGTGCGGAACTCTTAAGAATATAAACTCAATGCAGCTTAATTCTACAGGAAAATAAGAGAATTTGCCAGTTAAAAAATCGAGAAAATCATCAAACAATAAGTTTGCAACTTAAAGCGATGATGATGAGTTTGTTCATCAACTCATGACTATGAAAGGTTTGGAGACGTTTGTGAATGGAGTCTTAGCAAAGTGAAACTTGGGTATACATAGCGGAGTTAAAATCTAACCTTGATGACAACTCCAAACAACAGGCTAAACTTGAAGCTCACCTAGATTTAATGTTTATGAATATAGCAGTAGTAGATGATATTGATTTCTAGTGCAAAATTTACTAGCATAAGAAGTTAGTTGGGCAAGTCTCTCTTTAGAGAAGAGATATGCTTCAATTTGTGAATCAGTAGTTAAATTAGAGTGATAGTCAGTAGTTTCAGAGTGTTATGATGTTCAAGAAAACTTGATGAGTTAGGTTTAAAGATTGAAGATTTAAAAAGAAAGACTGAGGTTGCTAATAGAGTAACTTTATGAATAAATTTGATCTATTTTATGATAATTGAGTTTTATCGAGTTAATTTATAAATTGTAAACTATTTTATCTTAATTTCATTAATATTAATATTATTTAATATTTCATAGCATCATGTAGTCAAATCAAAACTAAATTTATTTTTAAATTAAAACTTAATGGATCGTTTTTACTATGTAAAACCCTTATATCATAGCGCTTCAAGTTAATTTAATAAAAAGGCAATTGATTTATTAATTTATTATATGAAATAAATGCTGCACCCCTGCAGAAAATTCAAAGAACAAGGTACATGTATTTAACTCATTCTATAATAAACTATATTTAATTAAATTGTGAATTATTGTAACATGTGCCCATATCATAATTCAGGGACACTTTTACATTAAAGCCAATTAATATAAGCATATCAAACAAAGCAAAGCTATTAAACTTCTCAACTCCATTAAGAAACCAATCAATTAATACAATCTTTAATTCATGATAAATTGCAGTAAATGTAACATTAGTAATTATACCATAATCTTTCTGGGTCTCTGGTTTATAACGACCTGATTTATAAAAATTAGGGAGATCATCCTATGGTCAATAGTCAATAGATTATATTAAGTTCACTAACGATCGAGTAACAATCTTATCCAGAGATAAATTATATCAGAAGTCTTGGTAATAGTTTGTCACCTCCTGAGGTCACTTCTGTCAAATAAAATCAAGGAGCAGCAGCTGCCCCAGGACTGCCACCGCCCAGCCCTAACTTCCTGGGTCACGTAAAAAGTTAATCAGCTGACTTCAACATTAAAAAGTCAAAGCATGCTAAAACAAGTCAGTTTAGCTATGAGAATAAAAATAGTCTGCAAAGCAATCAGTCAAAATAGTGAAAAAAATCGAGAATATACAAATGCTGATATAGAAAGGATTTTATAAAATAAATACTTGAAACATTTATTTTTAGTATCTGTTAGAATTCTTCTGTAAAAAAATCAAAATTAAATATTATTGTGAATTGAAATATTAAAAGTTATTTATTTGCTAATGCAGACCATTTTATATATTATAACATTTAATTTCTATTTTTAAATATGCTTATAATTTTGAATTATAGAAATGAAGTTGTTCTTAAAGTATAATAAGCTTAATTTTATTCAGAAGTAAAAACTTGAATAATTATCAAATAATTTACTGAAAAAATGTAAATAATCTTAAAATTCTTTTTTTTAATGTATAATATAAATTATTTTGCTTAAACATGAAATAGTAATTAAATTAAATTTCATATTAGTAGAAAAGAAATCAAATATATGAAAACAATTTAAAATAAAACAATAAAAATTAGAATACTAATTTATTAATATAATATAAAAATTGGCTCAAGCAGTAAAAATATATTATTTAACACTTGCGCCCATTTTAAATATAATTAAATAAAAATCATGATAAATTTAATAAAAATAATTATAAGATGTAAGTAGAATGATTTATTTATAATTTTTTTTGAATTTTAAGAATTTCTTTATTTACGATATTTTTTTACTTTTTTGACTGAATGGTAGTGCAAGTTCCAAAAGAAGCACTACAATTACAAGTAACCTCACAAATAACAGCAATAATAATTTAAACAAGAATTTATCATCCTCAGGTTAGATTTGAGATCCACAGGTTGGATTGCTGCATAATCCTACTACCATTAATATATTGGAAGCAGAATATGGTGATAGTTTTGATAGATTGGAAGTTCCAAAATTAAAGCCATCTCTTACAATTCGAATTTCCAAAGAATTGATGGGTCAAGATAACGGCGATTAATTAGTAGAGAGTTCAATTAATTTGTACAAAAGAGAGCGTACTCTTGTATCAAAGAAACGACCTTCTTAAAATATTGAATTCAACATAACTATATCTTAACAAATAAACGACAATCCTGTGAAAATTAACCAGTAAAATCAAAGAATTGTTCTCATGAGAAAACAATAAACTATTTATGAAATAAAAAAAGACTTTAATAGAGAAAGGCAGGGTAATCTCCTAATGGATCAGAGTTCAGTTCAAATTACTAGTATATGAATTCAAAGTATGATTCTGATGTTTTCTCTTAAAACTCCATGAATTCTTAAAATGTATCCATACAATAAAGAACAAATAAATCTAAATGCTAGATTATCTATTGCTAGAACCACTTCTTCTGCCGGTGTATCTAATAAAAATAGAATAGCAATGTCACTTAAGATGATCTGCTAAACAACAGTGATCAAAACATGAAGAGTCAAATGGCAAACAAAATGTTTTTCAATTAACAGACTCTTGGAATGACGCTAAAAACAAATTTAATAGTGCTGGTAGTAATGCCGGTGGTAGAGCTTCGAGTTCTACTGATGAAAAAAATTTGTTTCATTCTAGTTCACCATAGTTTTAAGCTGAGTCTTTTATGAGGGGGAAGTCAAGATCTAGCGGAGCCGATGATAGACTTTTAAGAGGTCTGCTTGTGAAGCAAGATAAGGATGAGCACTTCGAATTGATATATAACTTATTTGATGATCCTCCATATAATTAAGACTTTGGTAATTTAAATTTTGGAAGCATGTAAAATGGATCAGTGCACATGTTTGAGAAATTATTTAAATTAATTTTATCAAATTTAGTATATCATTGTAATTGAAGCCTAATTTGATTTCGATAGATGATGAATTTCCAAGAAGATACATTAAAACAGTTGAAGATGACAATATATAATTTAATAGATTTCTTCATAGTAAATTTATAACAAATTGTTAAATTGAGTCTTTAAGGTTCAAGTTTTGCGATTATAGAGATAAGAAACAGTACACTGTACGAAATGCGTAAAATGACATCTAAAAATCAAAATTCTATGCTAAATATAAGTTCAAAAATTGATCTCAAAATAAATGTAGGAAACGTTGATAAAGATAATTTACTTTATGATGAATAAGATTCATTCAAATAATCATTTAGTATGCTAGATGATGATGAAAATTAAAAATTTAGATGAAAATTTATAATTTGATAAGTCAAATTCTTAGAGCAAACTAAACAAGTAAAAATCTAAGGAAAATTATCTGTAAACTAAACTAACTATCAAAATATTGCTCCAGCTAAATATCAAAGTCCTTTTAAAACAAATTACTCTTCTGACATAAAAATGATTGATAACCCATGCTTTTCCGATAAATTTATGTAATAAAAAAGCATGCAGACTGCTCTAACTGATATATAATATTAGTCCAGTTAATAACTTAACAAGGATAAAGAACAGCATATTTTTTAGTTTTTAAACTAAGTATAAAACTTCAAAATAGACTAATAATAAATATTTGGCAAATTAATCTGTTTTCTACGATTAAAATGAAATTTAGTATTAACTTAATCTGAGTTAAGAATGGATAAATAATTAGATTGCTATTATCAATTAAAGTTGATATAAGATTAATTTTGAAATTACAAATGTTAATCCTAATCAAACATTAACTAAACCTCCTTAGAAAATTGGTCATTAATTATCCCTAGCTCACAAAATTTAACCAGGACAATTGAGAAATTTGATTTCAATGATTAGATAGCATAAAACTACTGTAAATTCAAAAGAAAATTCTTAATCAAGAGAATAAACATATCCACAAGAGATTTAAACAATCAAACTATATCGACTAAGGATACCGTAAATATAACGAATAAATAAGATACTCTATAACTGAAGTAATAAAGTATCATAATCACTACTTCAAATTAGACTTTTACTGAAAATGCGAAAATTATTGACTCCTTTTAAGTCTCTATAAAAACAAGTTTATGATGATGAGAGTTTAGCTTAAGTAAATAGCATTATATAAATGAAGAAATAGGAAGATTTGAGAAAGGACTTAGAGTTCTTGATCCAAGCCACTGAAAACATTCCAAGTATTTTACCCACTCTAAACAACCTCCAAAAGATGCTTACCAAATCTGAAGATAGCAAGCCATCTCAGAGTTATTTGGCAAGTAACTTGGCTGACCATGCAACTAAAATTTAGCTAAAGAATGCATTAAATCGAGTATGATGATCTACTCGATTTAAGTGAAATGCTAGCTTACACCCAAGATTGTGTTACTCCTACCGAATATTTCCTTAAGTCAACTTTGGATAATTAAACTAATTCAGTTGCTTGGTTCAACCCTAATTAATCTTTGGAATAAAGCACTCTGAAGACTGAGTTTATGGCTGATAATTTTGATAAGTAATAGAAAGCTGCCTCAGCTGTGTAAACATAAGAAGCTGAGAAAACCTCTGATAATAAATCAGTTACCCTCTCTAGATCATCAAGTAGACAAATTTTAAGCTTTTATAATTTAAAACTGTGAACTTTATCTATATTTAATCAGTAATCAAATAAATTGATAGACTTATGAGCAGAGCTGTGAATAATTCTAAATAATCCAATTTAAATGGTATATACAGGATAATGAGAAGTAGAGAATTTTGGAACGATTAACATGCTAAATCACCAAAAGTTTCTACAAATAATCACAATAGCTAATTCGCTTCTAAGAGTGATAAGAGACTAGCAAAATACCAAGCTAATTGTATGTCTATATAATATATTGAAATTTAGATGTTTTTAATACGCCTGAATTTCTCAAATATATTTATTTCTGAATGGATCTTTATAAAAAAATTGACTTACACTAAAGAAGCGCTTACAACAGTAAAAATGGAATTAATTGGCTAAGGAAAACTTAAGAGCTTGACAATGATACGGAAAAAGCTAATTTCCATTTTAATACAAGAATAGAGCTGAAAATAAGTCAATCGACGGTACTCCAAAGAGCTAGATCACAAGGAGTGTTATTTCAGAGAGGGATAAACTTGAAAAGAGTAAGATTAACCAGTATAAGAAAAAAAATTTTGTATTAAGTATTAAAGATATATTAATAACTTAAGTTTTTTAATTTATTTATACAGAGTCTTGTCTGAACTTGGAAAGTAATTTAATCAAATTAATAATAATATCCATAAATTACTTAGCTTCTTATGCTGAGGTGTATTTATGTGTAAACTAAGAATTTAAGCAGCGTTTCGTAATGATAATCCTACACTAAAGAAAATTGAACAAAAAACTTTGTTTAAAAGACTCGCATTGCTCTTTAAGATGTTGTAATAGAGATTTTCAATTATGAAGAAATTGAACCACCAAAATGTAATTTAGTTGATTGAAGTTCTGGATTACCCAACACTTGATTTATTATATATAATAATGGAAAATTTTATACCTAATGGATCGTTGATGAAGAAACTGTCAATGACTAAAAACAGCAACTTATAGCTAAGTTGGAAATACTTAAGAGATTTAACCTCAGGCTTAAACTTTTTTATCTTAAAAATGGATCTTTAATATTTCTCTAGAGCATGAGTGTGCTGGTGTAAACCACAGAGACATAAAACCAAATAATCTACTCTTAGATGAACATAACAGACTTACAATAACTGAGTTTGGATTGAGATTTCCGATGGAAAAAGGAAGTGATGAATTTGCTACAACTGCTTGCTCAAATTATTTCTTTGCTCCTGTGGATTGCTTAGGTGCAACTTTTAAAGAAAGGAAGAGTGATATTTGGGCCGCTGGAGTTACCTTGTATCAGTTGGTCTTCAAGAAATACCCATTCACTTCAAATAATATTCCTGATCTCTACAACAAAATTCAAAGAAGAGAGTAAGAAATTATTACTCTTATTAAAATTTTTCATTGGACTGATTATCACCTTTACTCAAACGTCTCCCTTGTTGATTACTTCATAAAATTTTCATAAAAAACGCAAATAATAGAATTTCATTGGATGATAAATATAATAAAACATGACTGGGTGACAAGTAACGGCAAAAACCCTATGCCAAGAACAATTTACCCCAAAGTTTAGCTTACATAACACGACAAACAGAATTTATTCGAAAATGCGTGAATAATTAGCCAAATTTAGCTGAGTTATAGTCAAATATAAAGGGAGATAAACCATAATGTAGAGCAAATAAGGGACTGCGGCTAAATAAGCTTTACTAAATCTGCTACACCAGTAAAATAATTAGCCTAAATGATTTTTTGAAATTCAATGAAGTTATATATTTATTATAGTTTGTGCAAGCGAATTTAGTTCACTTTAATTTTAAAATATAATAATCATTTTCTATTAATCATTTTATCATTCTTACTTTTTTATTATGTTTTGAATTAAACTCAATTAAATTTTCATAAATATTGATATCTCATAAATTAAATCTTTTAGCTAAGAACTTAACCTCTTTTTTCGTTTGCAATAACTCTTACTTGTCTATTCATCATTATTCCTTGTACTATTATCAACAACAGCCTCTGTAAAATTTGTATCATTAATTTATATCTTCCAACTAGAGTGAAATCCAATAGTACTGCCATTTATTCCATTTTTATTCCTACTCTTATACTCCATTGTCTGGATAAACTTATCTTCCTTCTTTTTATCGCTTTTTCTCCTGCTTGTTTTGCACCAATTTCTGCTTGAAGTCATGTTATTACCTTAGTTTCTGATATATTTCCTAGCGATTTTGCTATTAAAACACTTCATTTTCCTCTCAATTTCTTGAACATGTTACAACTGTTATTTTAAAATGGATGTCTCTGATTGTACCTTCGTATTTGTTGTGACCAGGTACAATCATAGTCTGCACTTCAGAATTCATTTTAGAGAGCATTATTCGCTCCATTTACTTGGTTATGAAATTTATAATAAAAAACTTATCATTGTATAAAATAGATAAAAATTTGATATTCTTTTGGCTTTTCTTGCTGTTTTTGTTTATTTAAAAGCTATTGAAATATATTATTTTTCAAAGAATCAGCACTCTAAGTTAATAAAGAAAAGTTAACATTAAATTTTGGGAGTATTAAATATCTATAAAACTCAACATCATAATTTTTTACAACAAAAGTGTAAGTCTGACTCTAATTATCATATAAAATCTGTAAGTTACCTTTTTTATTTGTGTTCTTATCTATTAATTACTCTTGATAGAAAATGCAACCTCCTGCCTCAAATTTAAGTCATCCACCTTCTTCTAATTTAATGATTATATTTTTCTTGTTTAACTGAGTATGTGAAGGTTATTCGACTTCTTTAGAGGGAATCTCTAACATTTATTGTTTAAACTTTATAAGTCTTGATTCAGTTCATTATCTATCAATTTGAAGTCTTTCTTAGATTAATTTTATGGAGATTGATAATTTCTATTAGTTTTTGGTAAATCTTATCTTTATTTA
>ARYC01019121.1:0-21698 GCA_000711775.1 Oxytricha trifallax | reverse complement strand
AAGAAAATTGCCCTGAAGAAGTAGATACTCGGTGACTCGTTAGTGAAATATAAAGAACGAAAAATCAGTCAGAAAAGATTATACTGCAAAGAGTGATAAACTTTAAACTTTAATCAAGCAGTTTGAACAACAAGATGTGTAATTGTGGAGAGAGTTTGAGAGATTTATCTTTGATACAATTCCAAAATGCTTTTAAGATGTGATTTAAGTGAAGAAAGATCGTGATGATATTCTGAAAGTAGTGAATATTTGGAAGGACAAGCAAATCTCTGATTCTGAAATCCTTGAGAGCTTGTGCGGAACTCTTAAGAATATAAACTCAATGCAGCTTAATTCTACAGGAAAATAAGAGAATTTGCCAGTTAAAAAATCGAGAAATCATCAAACAATAAGTTTGCAACTTAAAGCGATGATGATGAGTTTGTTCATCAACTCATGACTATGAAAGGTTTGGAGACGTTTGTGAATGGAGTCTTAGCAAAGTGAAACTTGGGTATACATAGCGGAGTTAAAATCTAACCTTGATGACAACTCCAAACAACAGGCTAAACTTGAAGCTCACCTAGATTTAATGTTTATGAATATAGCAGTAGTAGATGATATTGATTTCTAGTGCAAAATTTACTAGCATAAGAAGTTAGTTGGGCAAGTCTCTCTTTAGAGAAGAGATATGCTTCAATTTGTGAATCAGTAGTTAAATTAGAGTGATAGTCAGTAGTTTCAGAGTGTTATGATGTTCAAGAAAACTTGATGAGTTAGGTTTAAAGATTGAAGATTTAAAAAGAAAGACTGAGGTTGCTAATAGAGTAACTTTATGAATAAATTTGATCTATTTTATGATAATTGAGTTTTATCGAGTTAATTTATAAATTGTAAACTATTTTATCTTAATTTCATTAATATTAATATTATTTAATATTTCATAGCATCATGTAGTCAAATCAAAACTAAATTTATTTTTAAATTAAAACTTAATGGATCGTTTTTACTATGTAAAACCCTTATATCATAGCGCTTCAAGTTAATTTAATAAAAAGGCAATTGATTTATTAATTTATTATATGAAATAAATGCTGCACCCCTGCAGAAAATTCAAAGAACAAGGTACATGTATTTAACTCATTCTATAATAAACTATATTTAATTAAATTGTGAATTATTGTAACATGTGCCCATATCATAATTCAGGGACACTTTTACATTAAAGCCAATTAATATAAGCATATCAAACAAAGCAAAGCTATTAAACTTCTCAACTCCATTAAGAAACCAATCAATTAATACAATCTTTAATTCATGATAAATTGCAGTAAATGTAACATTAGTAATTATACCATAATCTTTCTGGGTCTCTGGTTTATAACGACCTGATTTATAAAAATTAGGGAGATCATCCTATGGTCAATAGTCAATAGATTATATTAAGTTCACTAACGATCGAGTAACAATCTTATCCAGAGATAAATTATATCAGAAGTCTTGGTAATAGTTTGTCACCTCCTGAGGTCACTTCTGTCAAATAAAATCAAGGAGCAGCAGCTGCCCCAGGACTGCCACCGCCCAGCCCTAACTTCCTGGGTCACGTAAAAAGTTAATCAGCTGACTTCAACATTAAAAAGTCAAAGCATGCTAAAACAAGTCAGTTTAGCTATGAGAATAAAAATAGTCTGCAAAGCAATCAGTCAAAATAGTGAAAAAAATCGAGAATATACAAATGCTGATATAGAAAGGATTTTATAAAATAAATACTTGAAACATTTATTTTTAGTATCTGTTAGAATTCTTCTGTAAAAAAATCAAAATTAAATATTATTGTGAATTGAAATATTAAAAGTTATTTATTTGCTAATGCAGACCATTTTATATATTATAACATTTAATTTCTATTTTTAAATATGCTTATAATTTTGAATTATAGAAATGAAGTTGTTCTTAAAGTATAATAAGCTTAATTTTATTCAGAAGTAAAAACTTGAATAATTATCAAATAATTTACTGAAAAAATGTAAATAATCTTAAAATTCTTTTTTTTAATGTATAATATAAATTATTTTGCTTAAACATGAAATAGTAATTAAATTAAATTTCATATTAGTAGAAAAGAAATCAAATATATGAAAACAATTTAAAATAAAACAATAAAAATTAGAATACTAATTTATTAATATAATATAAAAATTGGCTCAAGCAGTAAAAATATATTATTTAACACTTGCGCCCATTTTAAATATAATTAAATAAAAATCATGATAAATTTAATAAAAATAATTATAAGATGTAAGTAGAATGATTTATTTATAATTTTTTTTGAATTTTAAGAATTTCTTTATTTACGATATTTTTTTACTTTTTTGACTGAATGGTAGTGCAAGTTCCAAAAGAAGCACTACAATTACAAGTAACCTCACAAATAACAGCAATAATAATTTAAACAAGAATTTATCATCCTCAGGTTAGATTTGAGATCCACAGGTTGGATTGCTGCATAATCCTACTACCATTAATATATTGGAAGCAGAATATGGTGATAGTTTTGATAGATTGGAAGTTCCAAAATTAAAGCCATCTCTTACAATTCGAATTTCCAAAGAATTGATGGGTCAAGATAACGGCGATTAATTAGTAGAGAGTTCAATTAATTTGTACAAAAGAGAGCGTACTCTTGTATCAAAGAAACGACCTTCTTAAAATATTGAATTCAACATAACTATATCTTAACAAATAAACGACAATCCTGTGAAAATTAACCAGTAAAATCAAAGAATTGTTCTCATGAGAAAACAATAAACTATTTATGAAATAAAAAAAGACTTTAATAGAGAAAGGCAGGGTAATCTCCTAATGGATCAGAGTTCAGTTCAAATTACTAGTATATGAATTCAAAGTATGATTCTGATGTTTTCTCTTAAAACTCCATGAATTCTTAAAATGTATCCATAC
The DNA here is from genome assembly GCA_000711775.1 of Oxytricha trifallax. Classification (NCBI taxonomy): domain Eukaryota; phylum Ciliophora; class Spirotrichea; order Sporadotrichida; family Oxytrichidae; genus Oxytricha; species Oxytricha trifallax. The sequence goes on along the minus strand of ARYC01019121.1, from coordinate 18,758 downwards.
AATAAAGAACAAATAAATCTAAATGCTAGATTATCTATTGCTAGAACCACTTCTTCTGCCGGTGTATCTAATAAAAATAGAATAGCAATGTCACTTAAGATGATCTGCTAAACAACAGTGATCAAAACATGAAGAGTCAAATGGCAAACAAAATGTTTTTCAATTAACAGACTCTTGGAATGACGCTAAAAACAAATTTAATAGTGCTGGTAGTAATGCCGGTGGTAGAGCTTCGAGTTCTACTGATGAAAAAAATTTGTTTCATTCTAGTTCACCATAGTTTTAAGCTGAGTCTTTTATGAGGGGGAAGTCAAGATCTAGCGGAGCCGATGATAGACTTTTAAGAGGTCTGCTTGTGAAGCAAGATAAGGATGAGCACTTCGAATTGATATATAACTTATTTGATGATCCTCCATATAATTAAGACTTTGGTAATTTAAATTTTGGAAGCATGTAAAATGGATCAGTGCACATGTTTGAGAAATTATTTAAATTAATTTTATCAAATTTAGTATATCATTGTAATTGAAGCCTAATTTGATTTCGATAGATGATGAATTTCCAAGAAGATACATTAAAACAGTTGAAGATGACAATATATAATTTAATAGATTTCTTCATAGTAAATTTATAACAAATTGTTAAATTGAGTCTTTAAGGTTCAAGTTTTGCGATTATAGAGATAAGAAACAGTACACTGTACGAAATGCGTAAAATGACATCTAAAAATCAAAATTCTATGCTAAATATAAGTTCAAAAATTGATCTCAAAATAAATGTAGGAAACGTTGATAAAGATAATTTACTTTATGATGAATACATTCAAATAATCATTTAGTATGCTAGATGATGATGAAAATTAAAAATTTAGATGAAAATTTATAATTTGATAAGTCAAATTCTTAGAGCAAACTAAACAAGTAAAAATCTAAGGAAAATTATCTGTAAACTAAACTAACTATCAAAATATTGCTCCAGCTAAATATCAAAGTCCTTTTAAAACAAATTACTCTTCTGACATAAAAATGATTGATAACCCATGCTTTTCCGATAAATTTATGTAATAAAAAAGCATGCAGACTGCTCTAACTGATATATAATATTAGTCCAGTTAATAACTTAACAAGGATAAAGAACAGCATATTTTTTAGTTTTTAAACTAAGTATAAAACTTCAAAATAGACTAATAATAAATATTTGGCAAATTAATCTGTTTTCTACGATTAAAATGAAATTTAGTATTAACTTAATCTGAGTTAAGAATGGATAAATAATTAGATTGCTATTATCAATTAAAGTTGATATAAGATTAATTTTGAAATTACAAATGTTAATCCTAATCAAACATTAACTAAACCTCCTTAGAAAATTGGTCATTAATTATCCCTAGCTCACAAAATTTAACCAGGACAATTGAGAAATTTGATTTCAATGATTAGATAGCATAAAACTACTGTAAATTCAAAAGAAAATTCTTAATCAAGAGAATAAACATATCCACAAGAGATTTAAACAATCAAACTATATCGACTAAGGATACCGTAAATATAACGAATAAATAAGATACTCTATAACTGAAGTAATAAAGTATCATAATCACTACTTCAAATTAGACTTTTACTGAAAATGCGAAAATTATTGACTCCTTTTAAGTCTCTATAAAAACAAGTTTATGATGATGAGAGTTTAGCTTAAGTAAATAGCATTATATAAATGAAGAAATAGGAAGATTTGAGAAAGGACTTAGAGTTCTTGATCCAAGCCACTGAAAACATTCCAAGTATTTTACCCACTCTAAACAACCTCCAAAAGATGCTTACCAAATCTGAAGATAGCAAGCCATCTCAGAGTTATTTGGCAAGTAACTTGGCTGACCATGCAACTAAAATTTAGCTAAAGAATGCATTAAATCGAGTATGATGATCTACTCGATTTAAGTGAAATGCTAGCTTACACCCAAGATTGTGTTACTCCTACCGAATATTTCCTTAAGTCAACTTTGGATAATTAAACTAATTCAGTTGCTTGGTTCAACCCTAATTAATCTTTGGAATAAAGCACTCTGAAGACTGAGTTTATGGCTGATAATTTTGATAAGTAATAGAAAGCTGCCTCAGCTGTGTAAACATAAGAAGCTGAGAAAACCTCTGATAATAAATCAGTTACCCTCTCTAGATCATCAAGTAGACAAATTTTAAGCTTTTATAATTTAAAACTGTGAACTTTATCTATATTTAATCAGTAATCAAATAAATTGATAGACTTATGAGCAGAGCTGTGAATAATTCTAAATAATCCAATTTAAATGGTATATACAGGATAATGAGAAGTAGAGAATTTTGGAACGATTAACATGCTAAATCACCAAAAGTTTCTACAAATAATCACAATAGCTAATTCGCTTCTAAGAGTGATAAGAGACTAGCAAAATACCAAGCTAATTGTATGTCTATATAATATATTGAAATTTAGATGTTTTTAATACGCCTGAATTTCTCAAATATATTTATTTCTGAATGGATCTTTATAAAAAAATTGACTTACACTAAAGAAGCGCTTACAACAGTAAAAATGGAATTAATTGGCTAAGGAAAACTTAAGAGCTTGACAATGATACGGAAAAAGCTAATTTCCATTTTAATACAAGAATAGAGCTGAAAATAAGTCAATCGACGGTACTCCAAAGAGCTAGATCACAAGGAGTGTTATTTCAGAGAGGGATAAACTTGAAAAGAGTAAGATTAACCAGTATAAGAAAAAAAATTTTGTATTAAGTATTAAAGATATATTAATAACTTAAGTTTTTTAATTTATTTATACAGAGTCTTGTCTGAACTTGGAAAGTAATTTAATCAAATTAATAATAATATCCATAAATTACTTAGCTTCTTATGCTGAGGTGTATTTATGTGTAAACTAAGAATTTAAGCAGCGTTTCGTAATGATAATCCTACACTAAAGAAAATTGAACAAAAAACTTTGTTTAAAAGACTCGCATTGCTCTTTAAGATGTTGTAATAGAGATTTTCAATTATGAAGAAATTGAACCACCAAAATGTAATTTAGTTGATTGAAGTTCTGGATTACCCAACACTTGATTTATTATATATAATAATGGAAAATTTTATACCTAATGGATCGTTGATGAAGAAACTGTCAATGACTAAAAACAGCAACTTATAGCTAAGTTGGAAATACTTAAGAGATTTAACCTCAGGCTTAAACTTTTTTATCTTAAAAATGGATCTTTAATATTTCTCTAGAGCATGAGTGTGCTGGTGTAAACCACAGAGACATAAAACCAAATAATCTACTCTTAGATGAACATAACAGACTTACAATAACTGAGTTTGGATTGAGATTTCCGATGGAAAAAGGAAGTGATGAATTTGCTACAACTGCTTGCTCAAATTATTTCTTTGCTCCTGTGGATTGCTTAGGTGCAACTTTTAAAGAAAGGAAGAGTGATATTTGGGCCGCTGGAGTTACCTTGTATCAGTTGGTCTTCAAGAAATACCCATTCACTTCAAATAATATTCCTGATCTCTACAACAAAATTCAAAGAAGAGAGTAAGAAATTATTACTCTTATTAAAATTTTTCATTGGACTGATTATCACCTTTACTCAAACGTCTCCCTTGTTGATTACTTCATAAAATTTTCATAAAAAACGCAAATAATAGAATTTCATTGGATGATAAATATAATAAAACATGACTGGGTGACAAGTAACGGCAAAAACCCTATGCCAAGAACAATTTACCCCAAAGTTTAGCTTACATAACACGACAAACAGAATTTATTCGAAAATGCGTGAATAATTAGCCAAATTTAGCTGAGTTATAGTCAAATATAAAGGGAGATAAACCATAATGTAGAGCAAATAAGGGACTGCGGCTAAATAAGCTTTACTAAATCTGCTACACCAGTAAAATAATTAGCCTAAATGATTTTTTGAAATTCAATGAAGTTATATATTTATTATAGTTTGTGCAAGCGAATTTAGTTCACTTTAATTTTAAAATATAATAATCATTTTCTATTAATCATTTTATCATTCTTACTTTTTTATTATGTTTTGAATTAAACTCAATTAAATTTTCATAAATATTGATATCTCATAAATTAAATCTTTTAGCTAAGAACTTAACCTCTTTTTTCGTTTGCAATAACTCTTACTTGTCTATTCATCATTATTCCTTGTACTATTATCAACAACAGCCTCTGTAAAATTTGTATCATTAATTTATATCTTCCAACTAGAGTGAAATCCAATAGTACTGCCATTTATTCCATTTTTATTCCTACTCTTATACTCCATTGTCTGGATAAACTTATCTTCCTTCTTTTTATCGCTTTTTCTCCTGCTTGTTTTGCACCAATTTCTGCTTGAAGTCATGTTATTACCTTAGTTTCTGATATATTTCCTAGCGATTTTGCTATTAAAACACTTCATTTTCCTCTCAATTTCTTGAACATGTTACAACTGTTATTTTAAAATGGATGTCTCTGATTGTACCTTCGTATTTGTTGTGACCAGGTACAATCATAGTCTGCACTTCAGAATTCATTTTAGAGAGCATTATTCGCTCCATTTACTTGGTTATGAAATTTATAATAAAAAACTTATCATTGTATAAAATAGATAAAAATTTGATATTCTTTTGGCTTTTCTTGCTGTTTTTGTTTATTTAAAAGCTATTGAAATATATTATTTTTCAAAGAATCAGCACTCTAAGTTAATAAAGAAAAGTTAACATTAAATTTTGGGAGTATTAAATATCTATAAAACTCAACATCATAATTTTTTACAACAAAAGTGTAAGTCTGACTCTAATTATCATATAAAATCTGTAAGTTACCTTTTTTATTTGTGTTCTTATCTATTAATTACTCTTGATAGAAAATGCAACCTCCTGCCTCAAATTTAAGTCATCCACCTTCTTCTAATTTAATGATTATATTTTTCTTGTTTAACTGAGTATGTGAAGGTTATTCGACTTCTTTAGAGGGAATCTCTAACATTTTATTGTTTAAACTTTATAAGTCTTGATTCAGTTCATTATCTATCAATTTGAAGTCTTTCTTAGATTAATTTTATGGAGATTGATAATTTCTATTAGTTTTTGGTAAATCTTATCTTTATTTATAGAAAAGACCCTCATTTATTTCTGACTAAATCTGATCTTTCAATTGATGTATGTTTAATCGTAATTTATCTAGATCTAATTGATGAACTTTCATGTTAAAAACTATCAACATTCGCATAATTAATATTACTCATGATATTTTTATGGGATTAATCTGATATTTTCTCACAAATTAGTTCTAGAGTAATTATTGAAATTGAGGCATGGATGGGCTTTTAAATTTCAGTTTTAGATTATATAAGTTTTTTTCCTCTTTAATTTAAATTTAAATACTCAAATCTTAATTTTAATGGGCTAATGATTGCCAATTCATCTCACTGTCTTATTCTTTAACATTTTATTTTATGAGATTATTCAATTTTTTAGGGGATGTGTTGTCTTCTAGAAATTACTGATTATTTGGAGTTTTAGTAAAATAACTTTCTAACCTTATAGAGTTTGAAGAGCTTTTCGAATTTCTTGGGCTCTTGCTTTGCTTTACACTAGTACCAAAGATAATGATATTCTTTTTATTAAACGGAGTACACTCTAAATCACCTTTATTGCTAATATAAGTGTCAATCCACTAGCAGAACATATGATTATTTATTTCTGTTTTAAATTTGCGATAGTGATCTATCATAGAAATATTTTCAAGGCTTCATAGGGGTATTTCTCATGCTTTACTTCACATTGGAAAATTGAGAGGATTAAGTGAATCAATTATTAATGAGATAAAAGGGGAAGAAGTTTAGGGTAAGGTTATCTTTAGTTGGTTTTGCTAATATAAACTCAATAAATTAAATTAATTTATTAATTACTTTAATTAAATTACCCATTTATGCTATTTAAGAATCACTCATTTATAGATTTAAAAATAATATTATCAATTGTGTGGAATTTTAAGCCAAAACTGTGATTCATTAGAAATCTTTCAATCAATTGATTTCCTGTAAAATCCATTAAAACCCATATAATTTCTTTTGTTTTCTCAGCTATCAAAACTTATTCATCTTGACCAAATCTGTTCTGTGGCTTGCCGCCATAGGTCTTAATCATTCTAAACCATTCATAGGTTTCTTTAATGAGGTCAGGATTCAAACGATTGTAATCATCAAGTGTTTTTATCTATAAAAAATGACGAATTAATACATTTGTTAAAATAAACCTATGAGTTTCATTTAAGAATATCCAAATCTAATAAACTAATGAAGACCTAGAAATTACTAATTAACTCATATAATTTTTTTGATGCACCTTTAAAAAATAATAAACTAACGTTCTACTTCTTAGCACCTTAAGTATTGATTATAAGAATCTTCGAATCAAGCTATACTTGATGAATCAAACATATGGAATCATATACTTTAACAGTTCTAGTATTTCCAATTAAAATTGGGTTCTTGCCTAGCTCTACAATATCTAAGGGGTCGTTTTCTCCATAGCATTAAGTGTCTTAATCAAAGTGTTTATTGTTCTCCCATGTCTAAAGGAACATACCGTATATATAACTTATTACAATAGTTAAAGTAAAAGAGTATGTTTAATTTTAATTATAAAGACTTGCTGAATACCATAGAATCTTAACTCTTTTTCGCCTGTGGCATTATTCTTTCTGCCATCGTGTTTTACAGGATTATTTTCTTATTGGTAACTACTTCCTTCTTTGGTAGATTAGCTCTAATATCATTTTGTAAAACTTCATTTTTATTTTTATTTACTTTCCAATTTCAAAGAAAGCTGTGTATGTGTCGATTGGCTAATCATATGATTCCTGTAGATTGAGTTATATAAAATTAAAATCAACATAAAATAGATCAATATCATGCCAAGTTGAGATTATTTTGTTGGTTTCTATCTAAAATGAAATATCTCTGATCGAATCTTGTACCGGCTGTTTCTACTATATATTTTGGTTTCTAGCTTGAAAAATCTATACAATAATCATAAATTTCATTATGAAATACTTAAATGTTAGTCTGTTTTTGGAGTTGTTTGAACATCATTATTTTATTAATTACAATTTCTAATGATAAATTATTAAATTAATCTAAGGGTATTTTTTTTATGTTTAAAGGTTCTTTTATTTCTTAAACAATAACAATAATAGCAGAAACAATAACAGTAATCACGCGAACAGCTCTAACTCTAAAAATTCTATTACTGCTGCTTTATAAATTTCGGAGGGAAGTTTATTATAAGAATCTCTTCTTGCTGAGCTTGAACTTGCGATTAATGCATTTTATAAAATAATTATCATGTAATTAATATCAATTTTCTCTGTATTGTTTTGATTTGTGTAATAGAAAATGTTAACCAGAGACTTAGGAACACTAGATTTGACAAATATAAGATGCCTATAAATCTAAATTGAGCAGACCATTCAAAAGAGATGTAAATTACTGGGAAGAGGAGTTTTTAGATTGTTTGATTTTGTTCGGAATCAGCTGCCAGAGCATGACTTAAATCAACCACGATAATATTACAGACAAAGTTTTGGTATTTATGAGAAATACATGCAGTTAAGGGAGCTTTATAGGGAGATTGTGAATAAATTAATCAGTTCATTTTGGGGTTGAACAGCCCTAGATATACAAGCATTAATACTTTAATTTTAAAGGGAGCTGAGAAGGATATTGAAGATTTCCAGACTAAATATAAAACATGCAGAACATAGAGGATATAGAAGAGGAAGCAGGTGGTAAGATAGAAGAAATTTTTACATTTTATTTATGAGAAATTTGAGAGAGAAATCGAAGACTTTTTCTTAAAGAGAGAAGTTGACGTTTAGGAAGGCAGTCAGTTTTATAGTTCAAGAACTAAATATCTGGATAATAAATAAAGTTGTTGGATTATAATCTCAATTAGTGAAATAATACTTTGAAATCCAGAATTCTAAGATCTTTTATAAGCGAGAGATCGAACTGTATAATTTGACATTGGAGACATTAAGAAACACTTCTCTTAAACTTTGATTGACGTGAAGAGCTCAATTCTAAATTATGCTGGAGAGGACGACATCACTAGTACTCCAGATATTAAATATACGGACAATAGTATTGATGAATAAAATGATGATGAAAAGTTAAGTGCTTTGGGAAAAAAATCTCGTTTTTATGGGCAGGCTTACAGATTAATTTACAGTATTCTTACATTTAGAATAACACAATTATAAAATAACAAAATTCCTTAATTTAAATCTGAGAATGATTAATCTATCCAAAATAAAGTGATCATAATAAAAATAAGTTTATGTGTATTGGTATTTAGGAGTTTTTGTCTTGTTTGAAAATATCATTACTTTTATATTTTTATTGAAAATTATTGCAGGAAATCTTTTCTTAGTTTATTTTATATTTGTTTTATTGATAATTATGCATATTTTTTATTAAAAAAAATTATTATTGCTTATCAGAGAAATATTTGAGTATTAGAATGAATGATGGTCTAACTAATTTATTGACCCAGATTTCCAGAGACTCAACCAACAAATACGATTATGACTAAGTACTCTGACATGAATTATAAAAACAGTTCAAGCAATTACTATATGGACAGCAGAAGAAAGGTGATAATACCATTTCACATCATAACAGCAGTAAGAACTATGGCTTTGAGAAAAAGAGATAATCTTCCAATTACAAGTGACAAGAAGCCATCTCTAAGAAATACTCACACATTAAATCATCACTAAAACTAGTAACATTTGCAAAATAATCAGCAAAACCTCAAACTTAGTAAATACCAAATACAATTAATTACTTGGGAGGCTCTGGCTTGAAAGATTACCACAACCAGTCTTAACAAGACCTGAATTCATAAAGATAGTCAAGAAACAGTAGAGATAATAGACACGCAGGTGCAGTTGGCGGAAACACTCAAATGATAAACAATAATGGAAGATATAGTGGATAGTAGATGCACAATCATAATCATCATGGTGGCAGTGGAAATGGAACTTAAACTACCATGTTTTAACTAACAATGTTCATCAAGCCTATGGTGTGACATGTTAAACCCAAAGAAGTGACTACAATCCATATTTAAACACAAGCATTCATAATTAGTATCAAGGGGGAGTTGGCACCTCTCATCTATAAGTAGAATTATCAAGAAGCACAGAGGAAGTCATTCAACCTATAATACCAACAATATGAGCATTAGTTAGATTAGCGTAAATGGTAGTAATAACAACAATATTTTCAGTAGTAGTAGATCAACTTAAAAGTCTTATAGAGCACCTTCTGATAGATAGCAGTTTAGCAAGCAATATTCTCTTAAAAGTAAGTAAATTGAATAAATTAAACACTTTAATCAGAGGAACTTTTGGACAGGCTACCTTTTATGGTTCAATAAACTGTAAGTGACGAAGATTCTAGCAATATATTGGGAGTCTGTGTATAATATTAACAAAACTTCTACAAATAAACTAACCAGTGAAAATTCTCATCTAGAGAATAATGATGACTCTTCAAAATCTTTATTCATTATAATAATTTACAATTTATAATAAGAAATCGATAAATTAAATTAATAATGAAAAATGGAAAGCTATAGATTTTGATGCAGAAAGAGCCTGTTTATTGTAGGTTACAAAAAAGATATCTAAAATTTTATTTTTACAGATGTCCAACCTAGTACAAGCGATGAAGGGACAAGACACACAATTCACAAAGTAATAGAGAGAACTGGTCAAGGAACTTAAATATGGAAAAATGGAAATAAATATGAGGGAGAAGGTAAGACAATGAAACTGTTTTTAGATTTTTATTTTCATTTTTTATAATAAGTTTTGATTTAATCGTTAATAGTATTCTTATAATCATCTATTTTTCATTTTATTAATCATAATTCGTATTTATTATCTTATAACACAAAATTTATGAGAAGTGATGACTAACTTAGACTTACTCATATAACAATATATCGATAATAGATTAATTTTAATTTTCCCTTAAAACATCTTTTTTCATTGGCTAATCCTCAGATGGAAACTACTATTCTGCGAATACCGCTGAACCAATAAGCTAATATTAACCATGAACCATCACTAACTATAAAGCACTATACTGAATCAAGCACAATTCTATTTCTTGGGGGGTGAAAGAGGCAATTCGATAAAGAGGCTGTTTCTTTTAAAATAACCATTTTACATAGTTTTTATATCTCCACATAAAATATTACTAGTTTTAAGTGAGTCAAGTGAGCAATTGCTGACTACAAACTAAGTTTTCAACATAGTTAATTAGACAAAATTAGATTTACTACATGGTTTTGGCAATCATAAGCAAGAAAATATTGAAAATTAAAATCTCTTGAGCAACGATCCTAGTGATAGTTTAGCTTCAAATTCAGTGACCGTGAGCAATGGTGGTACTAAAACAAACAAATTTGACATAAACAATGGAGGTGTTACTGGGAAACATAATAAAAAAATCTTTAAATTCTCTTTAACTTTGCAATCCGTCACCAGTTGAGAGCAGAGGCTGTTAATTTACTCAGTTAAATTGCCCTGGCTCAGGCATTGGAATAAAATACTTAACAAAATACACATAATAAAATTAATCAAAAATAATCTTCAAAGCAAGATTAAGACCCAAATTCTGATAAGGTAAAAATTGACCCATATGCTACTTATTACCCAGTTCATGAAGCACCAATCAATAATTGCAACAACTGAAGAAGTTTTTTACTAAGATAATATACTCCTTTATTTAGTTAAATTATTTTTATAGCATATATAAACACTTAATAAACTCTTAAATGACAGGGCTTTAACTTGAATATTATTACGATTAATTTTAAATGAGTTTATCACTTTTATTTTATATAGCCCTTAATTTTAAAATAGCTTAAACATAATGGGATACTTAGTAACTCAAAACCTTCTGCTCTCTAAAAAAAGATTAATTGAATCCCTTCATACATTCCGGTGATATAGTAACCAAAGCAATTGGAGGAGGAGATTTGATTATTACCTAAGATCAAGTTAAATTTGATAACTATACAATGCTAAACACTCAAGAAGCCCACTTTCTCCGTTAACTACTTAGATTTAAGTGCAAAGATAACCCACCATTCGCCAAGTTACTCTGGTCGAGAATAGGAATTATTATAGATTCTGATATAGTGGATGGATGCTAAGTACATTTTAGAGATCAAATCAACAGGAATTAAATAGTATGAGTTTATTTTAAGGATGATATACTACAAAATTGAAGGATTTATCTTCGAAGTTAAATTATTCAGTCATGCCACAACACACGCAATGAGATTCATAAGAATTATTTTTGAGTAAATTTGAAGTTTATTTATTTAATACAAATAACATAAAAATGAAAAAATGTATCTCTAGTACTATTAAAGAGGAAACTAAAACATAAATTCTAAAACTCTGATTTGGAGACTAAGATCCAATGAATGCTAAACAAACCTATTTTAGTTATAAATAATGAGGGAAATTGTTTGAGTTTCATATATATATAATTAGAAAAATCTGCATTAATCCTCAAAACTTGCCTGTTTAACGTAAAAAGTAGAATAAAAAACTTTGAACTTGACGATAGACCATTTAAACTATTTGGTAAACCAACATACATTGATGGAACTAAAACTATACTCAGTTGCAGATAGGGCTAAGATATTTCATAGCAAATTTCTCTACACAAAGATATCTACTTCTAGTTTAAGAAATATATATCGTTCTAATGGAGTGAAATACAAAAAATCAAAATCGTCTTATAGGATTTCCGATTCCAAAATGACATAAATTAAGGTTGCTTAGCTTCAATCATACCCTATTCTATGTACAGCATTCTAACAGTAGAAAAATTAAATTTATTTGGATGAAACTATTTTCAAGCTCATGCAATAACAATAAGAGCTTGGGAGGGACCTTATCAAAATTAAGATGTTCAAAAAGGAGGCATTAATATTAAAACTCTGGCTGCTTTAGTTTTTATCTCTGGACAATAAGGACTGTTAGGGTACGTTATTAAAGAGAAATCAATTAAAATACCTGACCTAATTTCAGGACTTGAAATCATTTAAACTAAATTCAAGGGTAAATAAGCAATTCTTTTTATGGACAATTTGCGTGCTCATCACAATATGGCTTTTAAACAATAAATTGAGGGCAATGGGTGGAGTTATGTATTTAATGCCCCTTACTCCCAGAGTTTAACTGTATTGAAGAAATTTCTTCTCGAGTAAAACTTTTGTATAAAAAGGACGTAATTGAAAGGAACTTTAATTTCTCAAATAGCATGCAAAATTAAAAAGTGAGGGACGCAATTTTAAGTATAAAGTAAGGTGACTGCTTTAAAACTGAGAAAAGGCACATAATTAAAATGCAAAGTTAGGTTGCCCTATTAGAAGAAAAATTATTAGGTTAAAGTTTATTGTTTAATTAATTACGAATAAAAATCATATACTAAAAAACTTTTGTTTTTGAGGAGTTTAGTTAAAGTTCCTAGTCTCTTGCCCCTATTTGTGTTCTTCCTAACTCTAATTAGCGACTTTAATATAATCAGAGTACGAAAATGTCATTTCGTTCAACTTTATCTTTTTAGTAATTCTTCTGATTTATGAACCCTTCTTCAATAGTGATAGAGCTCTGCCTTTTCTCCCTATGTCAAAAGTTATGGAAATTATTGACTTACTAGAAATTGTAGGATTTTTTTAGAGTTGCTCCAAAAACTCATTGCTGATTAGAATTGAATTTCTGTCCCTCTAACTCTTATCTACTACTGATCATGAACTAATCTCTGCAGATACTCATTCCTAAGGGTCCCCAGAATGCCAAAAAATAATTGAGATCAGGTATCTCATCAACATCCTCGTAAATATTGAGGTACCTTTTTAAGTCCTCATCCACTCTGACCTCCTCCCATATGCGCTTCAAGCTTAACTCGGGGTAGAATGGGACATTGATCCAAATTACCTCGTTTGACTTGATTAAAATTTTGTTCCCTTTGAGAACGTCCCTTATAAATCTCATAGTGCACTGTTTATAAGGAGGCATGAACATATTTCCTATTTTATATATGAACTTTTAAACTTACATTGAAATTTAAAGTAGTTGTACCAGTCCGATTTACTGCTAAGTTGTCCTCCCATAATCTCGATGGAATTTATGTGTTTATTTGAGTGCTGTTTTAATTCGTCTATGAGCTTTCCATAAGCTTTTTAATTAATTGCAATTATAATTTATTAACCTTGCTTTGCTTTCACATTTCTCAATTAAAATGCTTCCCCTTGACTAATGGCTTAGTTTTATTGGCTCAAGGATCGTACATTAACCATTTCCCCTCAATTCAAAATCTCTTAGTAATTTATTAAAAGAGCTTTTTCTTCTTTCTTACAGATTTAGTTAAAATATTTATATCATTTTCATGGAACATAAATGTACCGTTAAACCCTTTTTTGAAAATTTATGTGCTAAAAAGGGTTCTTGGAGTGGCACTTGTGCCAAAAACTCTAATTAATATAAACTTAGCTTGGGGTTTATGGGGTTATTATATATAAGATTTAGAGATCAAATTTAAGTACTTTGCTATTTCTCAAATTGGGTACCTAAAATATTTATCATATTAAATATCGATATAAAGTTTAAGTAATTAAGAATTATAAGTTAAATATAAATTGTGACTATTATTAATTGTATAATTAAAGGTACTATATAGTAAATGGTACGTAAATTATAAGGCGTTGAAAACAGCTTGTCATCCTTGAGTAGAATTAATTCAGAGGATGAATTCTCATCATCTATTGTCGAACTTTCAAGCATTTCTATAAAAAATGGTAAGCATAAAATAGTTAAACTTAATTTCTAGGAAATCTTAATTAAACTTATGAATTCAAGAGTTAGTAGAGATCTAGAATAAAAGTGTCTGGTAAGACCATAGCTCATTCAGCTTATACATGCAAAGTTTTCGTCAAGCTGTTTACTAAAAAATAGTATACGAGGTATGTCAAAACGCATAATAGAAAGCAGGGGAAGTTTGCTCATTTGAAATCAATGGACAGATACTGTTGTAAAGTTTGTAAAAATAAGTTTTTCAAATGGTAGATAACCGACTGCATTTTTAAGCCCTTAATTTCAAATGTATATGTTATCTAGTAATTGTATAGTCTGGATATAAAACAAACGAAAATGAGGTAATAGAGAAGTCTACAAACTCATAACGATAGAAAGCCCAAGTAATAAGACGAACTTAAATAACCAGAACCTAAACTCAATCACAATGATATTGATGAAATAAAAGAAGGTCACTCTCAAAAAAGTTAATTGGGCTCTTAATAGTAATAGGAATTAAACAAATAACAACAACTTAAAATAACTGCAAACAAATATTAAAATTTTAATGAAATATTTAAGCATAAGTCCTAATAGAATGGTATTCTAATTGAATCAATTGAAGAGCAAGTTTCAATAAGGTCCTCTCTCACATATAACCACTTGTCAAGACATCAAATAGTTAGCTTGAAATAAGATGCACTCTATAGAGATAGAGTTTAAAGGGATATCATCTGGCTAATTAATTTAGAGGAATACAAAAATAAGCAACTAGACCATATTAATAAGATTTATTTCAGCCCTACTTACTTGCTAGTTTGGCTTAAGAGTTACGACTTCAGCTTGGGATATCTATTAAATCTCCAGCATCGGAGAGTGGTTACATGGAGATGCATAGTTAGTGTGGCTATAGCAATAGCCAAGATCCATGAACAAAGAGTTGTTCATCTTTATCTAAAACCCCAAAACATAAAAATCAATCTTGATGACCTCGTATTGTACACTCAGCAACTATTTAAGAGCATAAATTTAAGGGACATAAACTGTTAAACTGACTCAAACTCTTGTCCATATATTAATGGGACTAACTACATGGGGACAATAAATACAGAGACTTGGAGAGATAACTACTCTCTCCTTGTCATCAAACTGCATCAGTTAGCTGGAGAAAAATTTTAAGATGTCATCGATAACCTGAAGTCAGTGTTTCAACTTGCTTAAGAGCTGATTAATTCAGGTACAATGACTAACTTCAATGACATTTTGCAAATTTTAAGAAAAGAGGACACAAACTAAATCCCAACTTCTACCTAAATTATCCATATTTTATAAAGTCATATAGTAATATTTATCAATTCTAAATTTTCTCAAAAATATTTCTTATGATTAGATATGAAGAGGTTTGCAAAAAGTTTAAGCATTAAAATTTGAAAAGTACTTTTCGAAATGGAGGATGAAGAAGCTAGAATATAATTAAAATTGGCTTTCAAAAATCAAATTGAATTCTCAGGCACTCTGACTTAATGATAAATTGCTAACTATATAAAGTAATTAAACTTTTTGTAAATGAATAAGATCCCACGGAGCATAAGCTTATTTAATTTGATGATACTTATAATATCTAAGCTTTTTAATGATCAACAAAGAAGAAAAGGAATTGAGAGTGCATTATCTTTTTTAACAAACTGAACCTCTTTTGGAAGCATTCAAAAAAATTCTAGCAATAGAAGAGGTTTGGATTTCTATGAATTTCAAGCTATTTTGATATAAGTAGAAGCGTTTGTTCAATTAGATAACCGAAAAAGTAAAAGTAGGTACAATAACTGCACTAATCGCTATTTAGTTCCTAGAAAGATGTGGACTGCTTATTTAAAAAGATCCTTTAATTTATGCAGAAGATTGTAATGATATAAGTGAAAATGCTCCTCCCTTTAAAAATTCATATAAAATCATAAAAAATGTAAAAAGGCAATAGAAGTTATAATTTGTTTTAACATTGTAACTTAATCTTTTATGTTATTCTATTCATTTCATCATTCTATAAATTATATCTTAAATAAATTTGAAATCGCTTGCTTTTATTTCAAATTATTGAGCATTTGCTTACTCTTTCTCAACTTTAAATTTTAAGAGTTAATCATTAAGAAGTCTCTTCTCTTCATTTAAAATTTAGTACTTTGTTTGTAGTTCTTGCCTGCTAGCAGTGTCTTAGGATTTATCACAACGATAAATGTATTCATTAATAAACTCTAAGAGTTGAAGATTTTCGCTATTTACTTTATCTCTATCTTTCTGGAGATCTTATAATCTGTTTATAACATCTTAATTTTTTTATTCTAGCCTTGAATTTTCTTAAGTTACCAATTCATATTAATCTGGAACTTAGCTGTAACTAGTAAGCTATTCTTAGCATAATATTTAGATACCAGTAAGTTTTCTATGTTTTATATGATTAGATTGCAAGAACTAAAGTTATTAACTTGCACCAAGACTGAAATTTTAAGTGAGTATAATCCTAAAGTACTCTATGAAAGGGCAAATGGATCAAAGAATGGGGTATTCTTTAAATCAATCTTAGTTTAGTCACTATATCTTTTAATTTTATTTTATGAAGTAGCATTTGACTATTAAGAATCCTTTCTTGAAAACTGTTAAAGTTCATTAGCATAAATATCTGGGTCATCATAAGGTCATTACTAGAAAGAGCACATACTTTGATCTACAGGATTTTAAAGCCTTTCATTGTAATTGAATTGACTATTCCTGACATCTGATAAATTAAGGTGTCTTTTCTACTTCTAATTAAACTCTCTAATATTATTGATATTGCTACTTTCATATTAAAGAGTGTTTAAGAACTATTCTCTGCCATTCACATGCTTTAAATTTAACAATAACAGGTTATCTCTTTAGCTTTAAGGCTTTAATATATTTGAGATTATTCCCTAAGTTATGAATCATAGTATTAACTCATTTCTCAGCTTATTTACCATTTAAACCGTCTATATTTATTGAGAGACTTCTAGCTGATTTCATGGCTCCACATTTATCAAGGAGATTCAAGTTTCTGTTTATTGTTATTTTTTTCTCTTCTCGCTCAATCTTTTCTTTCTCTTGAAGGAGACCTTAAATTTACTAGAAATTGTTCTAACAAACTATGTCATTCAAGGATTCATTAACATAGGCATTATCATTGAAAGAAACATTTTTGCTATCTTTTGATATTTTTCTTGACATAGAACTGGAGAAAAGCGATTACTATTAAGTCTTAGTGATTAATGTGTTTTTACTAGCTTGATTCTATCATATAGACTGTCTCTACCTATAGTTAAATTACTTTTGGCTTATTTAACTTTTCTAAAAAGGATTAAGCACATATTTTAGAATTTGCATTAGTTTAAGAAAATAAATCTCATGGAATTTTATCCATTTTTGACTTTTGCGCTATAACCTAATAATCTTTCTTAGCTTATCAAAAGTCTAGTTATATCAACTCTCTCAAAAGCCTTGCCCATTATCATACCTAATTTTCTTTCCAGTACTCAAAACCCCAAAACCCTTTCAGTAGTTTGATTGAGTTTTTGATTGATAAAAGTAGACTATTAGTGCATACTTTAATAGGGATATAATAGGATTTATGTAGGGATTTAATGCTTAAATATTAGTATTTTAAGTGAGTATATGCGAGGTTTGGGGTCAGTTTATGACAGTGAATATATAGATTTATTGTTTAAGTTGCGTTATGGATGTGATTAATATGGTGATCAACTCAGACTTATTCTTAATTATACATCAATAGCAAGGCTACTCCATAAATCTCCTGCAACTGTGAGGTCTCACTGTCTATTAGCATTGAATTTAAAGAGATAGCATCTTAATTCTAAGCCTAAGAGACCCTTAAAATTTTAGCAGCATCATATTGACTATCTTATTAATGATAAGACTCTTAAATACTGGGCTCATTTCTCTCTAGCCTAGAGGGCTGTGATGTTTCATCGCCAATTTCCTGAGCTTCACATATCTGCTTAATCGATAGCTAACATATATAAAAAGAACGGAATATCTTACAAGACTTTCAATCGCATTAAGAGAGTGATTGAGTTTAATGTTCCATTTTATAAGGACAATTTAAATTACATATTCGATTAAATGCAGTGAGCTTAAGAGCATAATATAAAGTTCATTCACGCTGATGAGGCAGTATTTACATTCAATATCTTTATATCGAGGTCTTGGTACAAGAGGTATAGTAATATAGAAGTATATGATTAAAAGGCTAAGGTTTAAAGTCAAGCTGTACTTTGAGAAATAAGCGAAGATAATGGCCTCGAGACTTGTGTTATCCACCCTCCCTCAATAAAGACCGATTAATACATAAAGTTCTTGCAATAATTCAGAGAAAAGTACGCTGACTAAGAGATTATTCTATTCGTTGATAACTTGTCAGTTCATAAAACTAAAGACTCAAGGAAGGAATATGAAAGGCTAAATATAACACTTGTATTTTATGTTCCCTACAGTCCTCAGTTCAATGAAATTGAATTATATTAGGGTTTATTGAAAGGGCACAACAAGAAACTTCTATTATATCACTTGATGCATGACTTGAAGATAGATAGGGTAGATTTTATTAAGAGTGCTGCTAAAAGAGTTAGTGATGAAAAGCTAAAGTATGCGCAAGAGAAGGGAGATTTTGTGTATATAAATAAGTATTAGATTTAAACGAATGAATAAGTTCACATATTTAATTAATACATAAAAGGGATTTGACTTCTCTTTCTTTTTTTCCTCTTAAGACTCGCTAAGGCATATGTTTCTTCTCTTCGTGCAAG
>ARYC01019119.1:0-17392 GCA_000711775.1 Oxytricha trifallax | reverse complement strand
CGTTATGGTATTTAATTGGACGTAATTAATCAATACAAAATTTTCATAAAAATAAATTTTCATTTTTAATGAATATCATTCTTGAACTGTTTACTACCACTTATTTAAGTGCTAGTCTACAAGAATTATTACTGAAATTTTATATTTTCTCACTTAGGATGGGTGGTGAGATATTACAGCAAAAGACAGGGACTGTATTACCAAAAGCGGTGTACCTGTAGATTTTTTCAAGTGATCTCAGATGAGATCAACTTCTCAAGCTTCGTCATCACAACCATGTATTTTGGCACTGTGATGTAGATATCTTGATTGTGGGAGGTAATTGATACTGAGAAATCAGATATTTTATGGACCTTTTTTATTTCTTCATAATTTAATTCCATGAATTTCGATTTCCACATAATTTAGATAACAGTTTAATTGGTGGTCTTATTAAATGTTGATATGATAAATTAATTTGAGATTGATCATTAAATAATATAATTCTGTTATTTAAAATAAACTAGAACTTCTCAAGAATATAGTGGTGTTAGCATTTCTGGATAATTTCTAAAAGCAATTAATATATTATTTTAATTATGAAAAGCAATTACTCTACTTTAATTTACAATTATGTCATATAACTAGCATGATTACTTAACATTCTTAATTAAGTTTTGTGTTCAAAGGGAATGTCAAAAAGAAATATCAAATCGTGAGCAATCAAGGGCATTTGCGTGAAATTATTTTTATTAAAATATACTACATCAAGCTCCTTAATCAGATCATATTTAAGATTGAGTCAAATTAATATACTTTATTTTACTATTATTCACTGTATTAAGAATAGTATAAAGTCTAAAACTATATGCTTAATTAAGAAGCAGCTTCAAGAACAAATTCAGTTAATGAAAAGAAGATTGATACGCTTGACATTAAAATA
The DNA here is from genome assembly GCA_000711775.1 of Oxytricha trifallax. Classification (NCBI taxonomy): domain Eukaryota; phylum Ciliophora; class Spirotrichea; order Sporadotrichida; family Oxytrichidae; genus Oxytricha; species Oxytricha trifallax. Next base: position 16,470 of record ARYC01019119.1, on the reverse strand, counting down.
TTGGAACAATTTATAAAAATGTAAATCTTAAATTGAATTTGGAAAAGCTATTACAATTTATAGAATGATTTATTTTCCTGACATTTCAAATTTAAATGATTTATTAATCAACATGTCATTAATAATTTAAACACAAAGTGAATTTTTAAACAACGAAATATTATTTTTAAATTTGATAAAAAACTAAAAATAAAAAAAGGGTAAGTGAAAGTAGTTTAAAGGAAACTTGTCTAAACTATTATATATTTAGTTATTCTCAAAACTTGATAAGTTTTCCTTTATTTTTTATTGTTGAAAACTTCCACAATATTTAATAATTAAACATTGTGTTTGATTTAAAAATTAAATTAACCTTAAACAATTTAAACGTAATAAACCTTAGCAAATTCTAATATTTTAATGCTTCTCACCTATTTTGTTTTAAAACTCAATTACAAAGTCCCTACATCATTCTTAAGGACATTAACTAAGCGATGAAAATCAATTACTCTTAGTGAAAAGCACTCTATTTCTTATAGACTTGACCAGAAATCTCTTAACTTTAAGCTGGTGATAAAACTTGTCAAAGATTAATAAATATCTAAAGCAATGATCATGCTTGCTAACTAATAATTACATAAAAAATACAACAGCTAAAGTTTATAGACAAGAAATTTCAATGATTATTATAAAATTATATATTTATATTATTATTCTTGAAAATGACTGATAAAATTATATAATTAATAAGACTTCGCCCTCTTTATATTGCTTTATTCTTTTTATATTAACTCAATCAAAATATTGTAGGTCTAATGAGTAATCTAAAAAGATTTATTAGACTTGAAAAAGCTAACAATAAATAAAGAAGTTTATATAATTATATAATTCTAAATTAAAATTTGAATAATATAGCAAAAAGCTATGATTTATTTAAAAAATATATGGGAGATAAAATTTTAAAATACTATATATTATTTTATTGCTAATCATTAGCGTCTTGCTCTTTTAATAAATAGTATTTCCGAGTTCTACATTAGTTGTTGCTGGTTATTAATATCTATAATAATTACATATAATAAATATACATCAACCACCTAAACAAAATAAGAAAATAAAATTTTATAAATAATAATAAACAATATCAAATGCAGCTCACTGCGCGCCTTTTTTCAAGAAAATACATAGAAATTAATCCTCAGCAGGCAAGGTCCTCAGGCGATGACTTGAAGTTTCCATGTTATAAGAAAAATCTTAGGCTGTTTTATTGTTTCTTCTGGGGCCATTATCAATGTTATCTTGACCTCGACGATTATTTTCACATCTTCCCTAGGCTTTAATCCTTCTTTTATTTACATTTCTAGGTGCTGTAGTTGACTGAACTCCAAAAACTGAAGGAATTATGTTCAATTATCAAATGTAGATTTTGAGTCTTTTTTGGACATTTTTGGTCAATTTTCAGATTTCGTAAAAAAATATATTTTTTTTTCTCAAAAATAAAAAACCATAATTTTAGCCAAGTTGACCCGGACCAGATAGAAACTCAAACGTGGTCTATTACGGTGCTGGCATATCTCGAATTGCAGCTCACGGCGCGTCTTCTTTCAAGAAAATACATAGAAATCAATCCTCATCAGTCAAGGTCCTCTGCTGATGACTTGAAGTTTCTCTATTATAAGGAAAATCTTAGCCTGTTTTAGGGTTCCTGCTGGGGCCATTATCAATATGATCTTGACCTCGAAGATCATTTTCACGTCTTCCTTAGGCTTTTTTCCTACTTTTATTTACATTTCTAGGGGCTGTAGTTGACTCCAAAAACTAAAGGAATTATGATCAATGATCAAATGTAGATTCTGAGTCTTTTTTGGACATTTTTGGTCAATTTTCAGATTTCGTAAAAAAAATATTTTTTTTTCTCAAAATTAAAAACCTAATTTTAGCCAAGTTGACCCGGACCCCATAGAAACTCAAACTTAGTACTTTTCGGTACGTGCATATCTCGAATGCAGCTCACTGCGCGCCTTTTTTCAAGAAAATACATAGAAATTAATCCTCAGCAGGCAAGGTCCTCAGGCGATGACTTGAAGTTTCCATGTTATAAGAAAAATCTTAGGCTGTTTTATTGTTTCTTCTGGGGCCATTATCAATGTTATCTTGACCTCGAAGATAATTTTCACATCTTCCCTAGGCTTTAATCCAACTTTTATTTACATTTCTAGGTGCTGTAGTTGACTGAACTCCAAAAACTGAAGGAATTATGATCAATTATCAAATGTAGATTTTGAGTCTTTTTTGGACATTTTTGGTCAATTTTCAGATTTCGTAAAAAAATATATTTTTTTTTCTCAAAAATAAAAAACCATAATTTTAGCCAAGTTGACCCGGACCAGATAGAAACTCAAACGTGGTCTATTACGGTGCTGGCATATCTCGAATTGCAGCTCACGGCGCGTCTTCTTTCAAGAAAATACATAGAAATCAATCCTCATCAGTCAAGGTCCTCTGCTGATGACTTGAAGTTTCTCTATTATAAGGAAAATCTTAGCCTGTTTTAGGGTTCCTGCTGGGGCCATTATCAATATGATCTTGACCTCGAAGATCATTTTCACGTCTTCCTTAGGCTTTTTTCCTACTTTTATTTACATTTCTAGGGGCTGTAGTTGACTCCAAAAACTAAAGGAATTATGATCAATGATCAAATGTAGATTCTGAGTCTTTTTTGGACATTTTTGGTCAATTTTCAGATTTCGTAAAAAAATATATTTTTTTTTCTCAATAAAAAAACCTTAATTTTAGCCAAGTTGACCCTGACCCGATAGAAATTCAAACTTGGTCCTTTTCGGTATTTGCATATCTCGAATGCAGCTCACTGCGCGTCTTTTTTCAAGAAAATACTTAGAAATTAATCCTCAGCAGGCAAGGTCCTCTGGTGATGACTTGAAGTTTCCCTGTTATAAGGAAAATCTTCTGCTGTTTTATTGTTTCTTCTGGGGCCATTATCAATGTTATCTTGACCTCGACGATCATTTTCACATCTTCCCTAGGCTTTATTCCTTCTTTTATTTACATTTCTAGGTGCTGTAGTTGACTGAACTCCAAAAACTGAAGGAATTATGATCAATTATCAAATGTAGATTTTGAGTCTTTTTTGGACATTTTTGGTCAATTTTCAGATTTCGTAAAAAAATATATTTTTTTTTCTCAAAAATAAAAAACCATAATTTTAGCCAAGTTGACCCGGACCAGATAGAAACTCAAACGTGGTCTATTACGGTGCTGGCATATCTCGAATTGCAGCTCACGGCGCGTCTTCTTTCAAGAAAATACATAGAAATCAATCCTCATCAGTCAAGGTCCTCTGCTGATGACTTGAAGTTTCTCTATTATAAGGAAAATCTTAGCCTGTTTTAGGGTTCCTGCTGGGGCCATTATCAATATGATCTTGACCTCGAAGATCATTTTCACGTCTTCCTTAGGCTTTTTTCCTACTTTTATTTACATTTCTAGGGGCTGTAGTTGACTCCAAAAACTAAAGGAATTATGATCAATGATCAAATGTAGATTCTGAGTCTTTTTTGGACATTTTTGGTCAATTTTCAGATTTCGTAAAAAAATATATTTTTTTTTCTCAAAAATAAAAAACCTTAATTTTGGCCAAGTTGACCCGGACCCGATAGAAACTCAAACTTGGTCTTTTCGGTGCTTGCATATCTTGAATGCAGCTCACTGCGCGTCTTTTTTCAAGAAAGTACTTAGAAATTAATCCTCATCAGGCAAGGTCCTCTGGTGATGACTTGAAGTTTCCCTGTTATAAGGAAAATCTTAGGCTGTTTTATTGTTTCTTCTGGGGCCATTATCAATGTTATCTTGACCTCGACGATCATTTTCACATCTTCCCTAGGCTTTTATCCTTCTTTTCTTTACATTTCTAGGTGCTGTAGTTGACTGAACTCCAAAAACTGAAGGAATTATGATCAATTATCAAATGTAGATTTTGAGTCTTTTTTGGACATTTTTGGTCAATTTTCAGATTTCGTAAAAAAATATATTTTTTTTTCTCAAAAATAAAAAACCATAATTTTAGCCAAGTTGACCCGGACCAGATAGAAACTCAAACGTGGTCTATTACGGTGCTGGCATATCTCGAATTGCAGCTCACGGCGCGTCTTCTTTCAAGAAAATACATAGAAATCAATCCTCATCAGTCAAGGTCCTCTGCTGATGACTTGAAGTTTCTCTATTATAAGGAAAATCTTAGCCTGTTTTAGGGTTCCTGCTGGGGCCATTATCAATATGATCTTGACCTCGAAGATCATTTTCACGTCTTCCTTAGGCTTTTTTCCTACTTTTATTTACATTTCTAGGGGCTGTAGTTGACTCCAAAAACTAAAGGAATTATGATCAATGATCAAATGTAGATTTTGAGTCTTTTTTGGACATTTTTGGTCAATTTTCAGATTTCGTAAAAAAATTTATTTTTTTTTCTCAAATAAAAAACCCTAATTTTAGCCAAGTTGACCCGGACCCCATAGAAACTCAAACTTAGTACTTTTCGGTACGTGCATATCTCGAATGCAGCTCACTGCGCGCCTTTTTTCAAGAAAATACATAGAAATTAATCCTCAGCAGGCAAGGTCCTCAGGCGATGACTTGAAGTTTCCATGTTATAAGAAAAATCTTAGGCTGTTTTATTGTTTCTTCTGGGGCCATTATCAATGTTATCTTGACCTCGAAGATAATTTTCACATCTTCCCTAGGCTTTAATCCAACTTTTATTTACATTTCTAGGTGCTGTAGTTGACTGAACTCCAAAAACTGAAGGAATTATGATCAATTATCAAATGTAGATTTTGAGTCTTTTTTGGACATTTTTGGTCAATTTTCAGATTTCGTAAAAAAATATATTTTTTTTTCTCAAAAATAAAAAACCATAATTTTAGCCAAGTTGACCCGGACCAGATAGAAACTCAAACGTGGTCTATTACGGTGCTGGCATATCTCGAATTGCAGCTCACGGCGCGTCTTCTTTCAAGAAAATACATAGAAATCAATCCTCATCAGTCAAGGTCCTCTGCTGATGACTTGAAGTTTCTCTATTATAAGGAAAATCTTAGCCTGTTTTAGGGTTCCTGCTGGGGCCATTATCAATATGATCTTGACCTCGAAGATCATTTTCACGTCTTCCTTAGGCTTTTTTCCTACTTTTATTTACATTTCTAGGGGCTGTAGTTGACTCCAAAAACTAAAGGAATTATGATCAATGATCAAATGTAGATTCTGAGTCTTTTTTTGGACATTTTTGGTCAATTCTTCAGATTTCGTAAAAAAATATATTTTTTTTTCTCAAAAATAAAAAACCATAATTTTAGCCAAGTTGACCCGGACCAGATAGAAACTCAAACGTGGTCTATTACGGTGCTGGCATATCTCGAATTGCAGCTCACGGCGCGTCTTCTTTCAAGAAAATACATAGAAATCAATCCTCATCAGTCAAGGTCCTCTGCTGATGACTTGAAGTTTCTCTATTATAAGGAAAATCTTAGCCTGTTTTAGGGTTCCTGCTGGGGCCATTATCAATATGATCTTGACCTCGAAGATCATTTTCACGTCTTCCTTAGGCTTTTTTCCTACTTTTATTTACATTTCTAGGGGCTGTAGTTGACTCCAAAAACTAAAGGAATTATGATCAATGATCAAATGTAGATTCTGAGTCTTTTTTGGACATTTTTGGTCAATTTTCAGATTTCGTAAAAAAATATATTTTTTTTTCTCAAAAATAAAAAACCCTAATTTTAGCCAAGTTGACCCGGACCCCATAGAAACTCAAACTTAGTACTTTTCGGTACGTGCATATCTCGAATGCAGCTCACTGCGCGCCTTTTTTCAAGAAAATACATAGAAATTAATCCTCAGCAGGCAAGGTCCTCAGGCGATGACTTGAAGTTTCCATGTTATAAGAAAAATCTTAGGCTGTTTTATTGTTTCTTCTGGGGCCATTATCAATGTTATCTTGACCTCGAAGATAATTTTCACATCTTCCCTAGGCTTTAATCCAACTTTTATTTACATTTCTAGGTGCTGTAGTTGACTGAACTCCAAAAACTGAAGGAATTATGATCAATTATCAAATGTAGATTTTGAGTCTTTTTTGGACATTTTTGGTCAATTTTCAGATTTCGTAAAAAAATATATTTTTTTTTCTCAAAAATAAAAAACCATAATTTTAGCCAAGTTGACCCGGACCAGATAGAAACTCAAACGTGGTCTATTACGGTGCTGGCATATCTCGAATTGCAGCTCACGGCGCGTCTTCTTTCAAGAAAATACATAGAAATCAATCCTCATCAGTCAAGGTCCTCTGCTGATGACTTGAAGTTTCTCTATTATAAGGAAAATCTTAGCCTGTTTTAGGGTTCCTGCTGGGGCCATTATCAATATGATCTTGACCTCGAAGATCATTTTCACGTCTTCCTTAGGCTTTTTTCCTACTTTTATTTACATTTCTAGGGGCTGTAGTTGACTCCAAAAACTAAAGGAATTATGATCAATGATCAAATGTAGATTCTGAGTCTTTTTTGGACATTTTTGGTCAATTTTCAGATTTCGTAAAAAAATATATTTTTTTTTCTCAAAAATAAAAAACCCTAATTTTAGCCAAGTTGACCCGGACCCCATAGAAACTCAAACTTAGTACTTTTCGGTACGTGCATATCTCGAATGCAGCTCACTGCGCGCCTTTTTTCAAGAAAATACATAGAAATTAATCCTCAGCAGGCAAGGTCCTCAGGCGATGACTTGAAGTTTCCATGTTATAAGAAAAATCTTAGGCTGTTTTATTGTTTCTTCTGGGGCCATTATCAATGTTATCTTGACCTCGAAGATAATTTTCACATCTTCCCTAGGCTTTAATCCAACTTTTATTTACATTTCTAGGTGCTGTAGTTGACTGAACTCCAAAAACTGAAGGAATTATGATCAATTATCAAATGTAGATTTTGAGTACTTTTTAGGACATTTTTGGTCAATTTTTCAGATTTCGCTAAAAAATATATTTTTTTTTCTCAAAAAAATAAGAAACTCCTAATTTTAGCCAAGTTGACCCGGACCCCATTAAACTCAAACTTGTCTTTCTTACGTGCATATTTCATAATGCACATCACGCTTCGCGTTTTCTATTTTAAATAACTTACATCTAATATCGGTGATGGCAAGTCGTGATTGATTACAATCTTCCAATTTGTCAAGGACGGATGGACTTACAAAATAATCAATTTCATTTGCTTCTCTGTTTTAACTCTCGATTCATTTATTTGTCATCGTAGTCCTTATATTATTAAGTTAGATAAAATGATTTGTAGGACTATTAGCAGATATCAATTTTACATTATTTTAAATCTTAATATTATGTGATCTAATGCTTGTAATAATCATATATTTTAATTGTTTAATTTTGCATTAGATTAGTTTCTATTTTTTTCAATTAGACCTCATAGTTTCAATATTATTTAACTTTATTTTTAATTGAATTTGCATCTTAATCTATAAATAATTTATAAGCTATATATTAAAAATCACGATAATGAATATACTTTAATCTCACATAAACCCTTATCTCTGTTTATATAACTATTGATTTATCATGTCAATTATTCTTAAGAATATATGAGCGATTAAATCCTAAAAAATCTTGTTATTAAAATATCAATATTTATCTTTATTTTAATTTTTTCAATCTTATTAATTTAACCACATCATTTTCAAAATTTTTTCACCATGGAGAATAAAGAATTTAAAACTTTCATGGTATCAGAAAATTATAAAATGATAAGCTTTTTATGCTTTTAATTGAAAATTTCATATTAATCTTTGCTAACTATGAGAATAAATCGTGTTGCCAAAATATTTTGAGGGAATAACTTACAATATGCAATGCAATTTCTATAAAATGAGTTGAGAGTAGTAAGACAACAGAAAATAGTCTAAGCCAAATAATCTTAAGTGTAATTGAAGTGTGCATTTGAGATAATCGATCTAGAAGCCAGATGTTAATATCAAAAATAATAAAATAATAAATGTGAGATTTATGAGCAATTTTGTTAAATACATGGAAGGGCTAACAAAATATTTAACGGAAGTTATTATGAAAAGGGCAAGTACGAACAATTAATTCATAAATAATCAAAAATTTCATTTGACTCATGAAAACTGGAACTGTACTCATATTTATTAATCTTGACATATATCAAGCTTTTTCTATGATATTCTTATCAAAACAACTAAGAAATTAAAGGCAAATAATACACTATGTTGTAATTGGTATCAATTACACGAAACATATTGCCATCCTGAGTTCAGATGCATGATTTTTTTTAAAAAAAAGGAGTAAAGAAAGTCAACCAGACCCGCCTCTCCTCTATTGATTGGAAAAAAATTTAAATAAATATGAGAATATTATTCCAGAGAAGTAACTAATAGAAACTCAAATATTAGATGAAAGAAATAGGTGGTTTGGATCATAAGATTAGTTAAGAATATATATTTTTATTGCTTTAATGAATACAAACTCAGATGCCATTGTGTTATATTTAATAATTATCGTTTAAAATTTATGAATATAGGAAGATAGCTATAATCATTTCTGCAAGGAACAATTATTTGGTTTGCAAATTAATTTAGTATGTTATGGTGCCTACAAAGCATAGCTACTGACAGAGATGAATGCCATGATATCTAATAAAATGAATAGAAGCGCAATGATGTAAAATAAGCTTTATATTACTATTAAAATATCTGGAGGAGTGATGAAATCCTAAAAAAATCAGAGAGTGGTTTGAATTTAGTATTATATACAATCCCTGCAGATACGAAGGATTTCTGATATTCAAGATAAAACAATTGATGATACTCCCATAATAGCTTTAACTTAAAAGATGAACTTTAAAATTTAATATAAAATCACTTCAGATCATTTAATGTAGTTGAAATTACTAAATTAATAATTGATAATTAACATACACCATGCTTACAATTCAATTATGCATGAGTTTGATTAACTAAATAATAATAAAACACTTAATCCAAGAAATTATGAGCATATTTAATTACAATAGATGCAATTCATAGCGTTGTTAAGAAATAATAAGCGAAATTATAAGCTTATAAATGAGAATTTATTTGATTATTCTACATTATTGAAGCTTTTAATTTCGTAATTACAAGTTTCTGAAAATCTCGACGATATAAAAAGCAGTTAGCAGTATTACATAGCTTCAAACAAACAAATTATCAATATTATATATTCTTTTCATTGTGCAGTTTTAAATTTTTTCACATCACTCATATCGAAATAAAATGCTTACATGATTTATGAATTAGAGTAAAGGAGCTTAATTTATTATTTGGTGAATTAAGATTAAAATACTCGATAGTAACTATTAAGCAAATATCAAAAGAATTTGAGAGATAAGGATTCTTAAATAATGCTTATAAACCTGAGAATAGTTATTTAATTAGTGAAAAACTCTATGTAAAGCAGTTTCTTTTTTTAATTAAATCTACTCTATACTTAAAATTTTTGAACCAATTATTAAAGAATAAATTAGATTGACTGTTAAATAAGAAGAATTTTAGTTTAAAAAGTAAAAAATCTGGAAGATAAACTTCAGTCATATAAAGGTAAATTAGAGGCATTTTATAGATGAATGTAAAAGTATTAGAATAAAAAAATTACAGATGAGGAAGTTAATGAAGATCAAGATGACTCTATTAAATGTAGGCTGAACATCTATAGACTTTATTAAAATGAAGTTAAATAAATCAATGAGGATATTAACATCGAATAATAATAGCAATAAGTAAAGAAAGAAAAAGAAATTAACACTGAAACAACAAAAAAAAGTAAAATATAAAAATTTTAAGAGATAATTGAAGGAAGGTAATTCAAAATACTTATTAGATGGCAAAAGCTGATTTCGATGAAAACTTACGAATTGCTAAGAAAATATTAACCATTACTTAGATTATCAAGAGATAGACGACAGCTATCCTGAGAAAATTAATGCTCCAAGGTAACAAATGAAAATGGTTAAAAAGAATGGATTAATACCTTATCATAAGTAATATTTACCAGAGAACCAGAGATTCAAAGTCCTTTGAATCAATACTTGATGCTTGCCGGTAATCAAGACATACTAGCAGTAATAATGATAATGAAAATGTTTAAGAATTAAGTTTCTAATCATTTGTGAATTTTGATATAATCTTCGAGAAAATGAGTTAATTCTTCAGGATTATAATAATCAATGTAGCAAAGATATACAGTAAATAAAATGTACTCTTAATAGTGATATATGACAGTTGCATTAAATATTTTGCAAAATGTATTCAACCATCTTAGGAATTATTCATAATTTAAGATAATTTAACGCAGCTCTAATATGAGGATGAATTTAGCTAAATAGTCCTAAGTTTAATGTTTTAAATCCTTACAAGAGAAGTGAGGATATTAAAAAGTTTAAGTTTATTAAAGGCTTAAGCAAGGAATTATAAAAACTAAAAATCTTAATGAATGCTACTTCAATAACATAAATGAACAATAAAGTCAGTAAATGCATTAATACTGGAATAAGTGGCTTAAATACTATTAAAAATATAACTCTTAGTGACACTAATTCAAATAATGTTGAAAGTCTAGGAGAGGAAGGAGAATTTAACTTCATGTCAATTTATTTTAGATTACAAGTTGGAATTTACAAACAAATTCGGCTGTATTAGGAGGTGTTCTCTATTTATAAATATACCAATCTTTATATAGACGCTTGTTTATATGGAAGTATATCCAATCTTTGCAAGTAATAGTTTTTTATCTGGCCACTAATTCAATGTTTAAAGAAAGTGGAACTTATTAATAGGGCTCTGTCTTCTATATTTTAAATATTCTTTATATACATCGTTGAAGAAGAAACTCTGAAGATACGGTGAAGATATCTTTTAGCGGAGGCTACTGCAAAAACTAGAGACACTGTGCGAGATTAGAATTTAATTGGAAAAATGATTAAAATAATAATATGTATTTGTTTAATGTTTTATTAAATACAGTTTATGTAAATAGGTACGTCTAATTTAGATATTTAGTTAATTAGGCAGTTAAATAAATAGGGATATAATTACATCTGAAAGTTTTTGTATTAATGGCTGTTATGTATGTGATTATTAGTTTTATATTTTTATTTTGCATTTAACCCAATTTGAATGTATTTTATTAATATCCCTTCATTCTTACATTCATTAGATATCATTTTTAAAATGTTCATTGTTTTATTAATTTTTAGCTATAAATATAAATTAATTTATTAATATTGTAGGAAAGCATTCAAAATTGGGAAATTAATTATATTTAAATTATTAATAAATCAAATTATTGTTAGTTAAAGTTGTCAAATTTAAACGATTTTGGGCCCATTTGATAGAAAATTAAAAATTAGCTGGGCTCTGTTATTGACGGTACTATTTTATCGCATCCCTGGAGCGAGATAACTTCACTCTAATTAAACATCTCTAAATTCACTAAATTATACACTCACATTAAAGTAAAGTTATCTCGCTCCAGGGATGCGATAAAATAGTACCGTCAATAACAGAGTCCAGCTAATTTTTAATTTTCTATCAAATGAGCCCAAAATCGTTTAAATTTGACAACTTTAACTGACAATAATTTGATTTATTAATAATTTAAATATAATTAATTTCCCAATTTTGAATGCTTTCCTACAATATTAATTAAGAAATAGAATATCTTATAAATAAGACAATTTAGGATTTTATTATAGATCATGATAAAATTAATTTACAAGATTGCTAAATCTGAAAACTTCTAATACTAAAAATATTTTGTTTTTAATTATCAATGTATTTTAGACTATTTTTTCTTTTTTTGACTGTATCTTTCAAATCCTAATTTATCTATTGATATTCCATTTGCAATATACAGTGCTTGTTTGAGTATTTAAAAAGATATTAATGGACCATATCTATATAGTGGAGATACATATAAAATATGTTCTATATTTAAGTAAAGTGTCATTTTTACAAATTTATCATCATATAACGCTCTACAATTTTCTAGAGTTATTGTCTGACTAGACAATAATCAAAACCCCAAAACCCCTTCAGTAGTTTGATTGAGCTTTTGATTGATAAAAGTAGACTATTAAAACATACTTAATTAGGGTTTTAATAGGGTTTTGTATGGGTTTAATGTTTAAATATTAGTAATTTAAGTGAGTATAACAAGCGAGTTTTTAAAATATTTCACACAAACATCAGCTTAGAATCATGTGGAAGTTCTCTGAATTTTATCTTTCTAAGATGATGTTTAATTTTTTCTATTGTTTGTTAATTCTCTTTGCTTGGATTGATAATAGTGAAGTATGCAAGTTCTCTGAGACCTCCATTTATTTTATTTTTATCGAGATATTGCTTAATTCTCTGCTTAGAATCTCTCTCACCCCTGCAGCTAAAGTAATCATTTCTTAGCATGTCGCTCTCTATTATGATTACTACTAGAGCCCAGATATCCCATTAAGTGTCTCCATCTCTCCAATCCTTTCTCACTCTGGGAAATATCCAGGAGTGCCGTATACATTTCCTTATGCAGAAGGTTGCACTCTTTGAGCTCTGTTAAAGTCAATAATATAAACTCTAAGAGGCTGAAAGTTCATCATGATGTTCTCTGGCTTTAAGTCTCTATGAACATAACCTAGCTTGTGAAGGTCTTCAATCCCTTCAACTATCTGTTATACTATCTAGCTAATTTATCTCTGACATCTATTGTCAGATAAGAATTCTCTGTAAGTCATTTCTAGTAAGGGAAGCCTGAAGACTATATGATCTTTACCAAATAAAATAGCATCAAGCTAAATAATATGCCTACACTCTTTGTGCTTTGCCTTTTATAGAGCATAATACTCATTAGCAAATTCCATTTGAAACTTTTCATCAGCAAGGAAGTATTTGAAAGGATATATCTTTTAAGCATATTAGCCATCAGTGATGACTCTCTTTTCTATTTTATCCTCTAGAGTGAGATAGCTTTCTAGGCAAGAATCTAAGTCAATAATTTTAAATATAGAAATCTTCATCGCCTCAATTTATACCATGATTTTATTTATCTCTGAGACTGGGAGGTTCTTAACTGCTTTCTTCATTTTCACTTACTTCTATAACCCACTCAGCTATTGTAATAATCGTTACTAATTGATAAAATAATATCTAAGTAAATTTTAAAGAGATTTTTCTTAGAAACTTCTGATTAATACGTCATAGTTGAAACGAAAATATTTTCTTATGATATTTTAAAATAAATTAGATAATAATAATAATGCATTAATTCTTGTAATAAAGCTCAATAAAACTAAGTTTTAAGTTTCAACAAGGTTCGTATCGGGATACTTAAAATTAAACAAAACATAAAATTAAACAACAATGCCATTCATACAATTTTTATTATATTAAGTTGATTGTTATTATTTAATTAGCATTAGTATGAATATTTAATATATATTTAAATATATATCGATATCTGATATAAAAATGCTTCATCTTTATTTAATGCTTATAATCCCCTCTTAGCATCACAAGGTAAAGTTCTATTTCGCCAAAACCTTAGGTTCTACTGGGTATAATTGCTAAAAATGATTAAAGATATGGTTTTGTAACTTACAATTTAAGCGATTGAACAGACATCACCTGCATCCTTTTTCTAAGAATGAATTTTAATAGTGCTACTTCAATAATTTAAAATGGAAAAATCTTTGGTAAATAGATTAAATTATTAACAATGCCTGAATTACTTAAATAGTAGGAATCCAATTAAATATAAGAATAATTTATTCAATCTCAAATAATGAAGATTGGTAAATTCAAAGGAAAATGAAGATATTTTTTTAAGTAATACATATTCAATTTCTTACAAAGATAGGTTTTAGACCTAGATGTGCAAAGATATACCTTACTTAAGACTATTTATAATTGCTTTATTGAAGTGTTTTTTAATTAATAAAGCAATTTGATAGATATAGCATTGATCTTTAAAAGCTCTCTAAGACGCTTTGAACTAACTCATAAGTTTTTAAAGTTTTCAAATAAAAAATTTATTTAAATTTTGTTGAATAAACTGGCTTTGTAAAAGTAAAATTTATAGATGTTTAAGCTACTCTACTTTTATTGAAAGGTTTAAATAAGGTTGTCAAAGATGCTAGGGTTAAAATAAATTAAAAATAATCAAGGTAGTCAGCACATTATTGCTTAATATGAGAAGGTGACTTAAGATAACAACTTGCAATGCTGCATTAGCAAAAGATCATCAATAAAATAGTAGGAGTTAAATAATAGTACTAATAAGTTATGTTATAAAATCAGAGATGCTAGTATGTGTAGGTTTAATTAACAATAAGTGCAAGTATTTATAAAATATATTACAGGCAACAAACTATCAAATAATTCACCATAGAAATCCACAAAGTATTATGCAGTGTAAAACAATATAGCTATTTGTTTATTTTCATCAAATGAAAGATTAAGAAATTAAGAAGCTTGATTGAAAGACTTGAGAATGATGTGTTACGGCAGGAGTTGCATTATATAGAGGAGGATACTCCATGTAAAATATTGCCTAGGAGAAAAATGAAAATTTGTTTCGATTTAATTTATTGCAATCAGAATTAATAAGTTTATCATTGTCAGTTTAAATTATTTAAATTAAAATTTTGGTTTAAATAGTCAAAAAGTTTAATGCCTTATAAGCATAAAATTAAACTAAATTAGGGGAAATAGATTAAAATCCAAGTGAAGACAAAATAAACTAGCTAACTATTTCTATATAACATTTAATAGAAGACATCGAAATTAGAATATTGATATACTTGATTGATGATGAGGAAGATACTGTAAAAACGATTAATTAGGTAATATAGAGGCAGGTTGGTATCTAATTAGGATGGCAGGTATTAATGAGAAAAAGATGCTTAATTAATATTATTGGCTTTAAAATTTCAAGTATAAGATTATTTATTATACATTTTTGTTTAAATTTGATGCAGCTATATATTAAGATGGGATTTGGTCTAATTTAGAAATAAACAAGATTTATGGCATATTGACTTGATCTTATATTAATTTTCAAAAAATGAAATATAACTTATTTTATTCAAATGTTATTTTTAATTAAAACATTTACTAATAATTATTAATTTAATATTTAACCAGTTAGGTAAACTTCAAAATCTGTTTGAATAAATGATTTACAAATGGTCAAATTAAACAATTTAGATTAAAAAAAAAAAGAATTTATCTAGAAAACTTAAGAAAGCTAATAAATTTGTCTTGCTCGTAAAAGTGGAAATTGCTATAAAATAATCATATTCTGATACATCTTTTAGTTTTGTAATATATATATATATATTAAATAGAATTCGATATAAGTTTTAAAGAAATGAGAGAAGTAAAGCTGTGGGAACAATCATTATAGAACTCAATGAATCAAAGCAACGGAATCAAGATTTAATTCAACTGTATTTCAATGAATTGGAGGAGAGAAACATATTAATAAAGAAGACAAAGTAATCTTAAGATCAAATTCTTTCGTAAAATGAGATTTATTAATAAATTATCTTAATAATTATGATTGTAGATGCTTAATAAATATATAAAATACTATATTAATTAGAAAAAAAGGTTATTGGTAGACCGCATTAATCTAAAAACTATTTATTTATAAAAAAAATGGTGAATAATGATTAGTCAGAATTTGAGGTAAGATTTCAAAGCCAATCATATATTCTTCTTAAAGGCTTTGAGAGTAAAAAGATTATAGAAGTTTGAATATTTAAAACAGCAAGTGCAATCATTAAATTAATAAGATAATTTTCTGAGGTGATTAATCCAATGTAGATAGTTGTTTAGTGTTTAACTTAAAGATAACTAGGGTGTTTCAAATAAAATTTGCGAGTTAAGGAAGGAGAGTAATCTTGAGTAGCTATTTAATTTAAGTAATAAATAAAAATAATTATTGTATATAGCAAGTATAGTTTGGGATAATAATTTAATCAAAATCGGCTTTTTATAATTCCTTATATTTTAAAAAAATATTAACTTTTGATAAAACCCCAAGAATAAAATTTTAAGCCAAATTAGTGAATTATTTGTCAGAAATTAAATAAGATAATACTGCATTATTAACGTCTCACATATTTACTATGATAAAAAATTAGAATAAAAAAGTTAATTAAATATGAAAGATCAAAGCACAAAGAGCAAAAGGAGAATCAGATTTCAATTCTTTTCAGATGATTCTTAACAATTGTTTTATTCCTGAATTCGTCTAATCCCCATCGATACAGAAAAAGTAATATTGCAGCTACATGTAAGAGTGCAGACTCTAATTAGAAACTTGATAATCAATTATTTATTAAAGCCATTAAAACTCTCTCTCTT